>JASDQU010737333.1:125261-136123 GCA_032191745.1 Picea mariana | reverse complement strand
GTTCACAGGCAACCAGGGAAGGTTGCCCAAAATTTACTATTATTTTATGTATTTCTAGACAATAGTATTTGCCCTGCGTGGCATCGACATGGAACACCTTATTTTTTGAACAATCAGAAACGGTGGTTTCCCGAAAGGGCACTGCTGCCAAGTAGGACTAAGAAACATCTTTTTTTTTGTACTAAGGGTAGCAGTGGTTTCCTAGAAGGGCACCATTGCCACGTACGCTAGGACATTTTAATCATCTGTAACTTTTTTCAGGATCCAGTACAACAACTAACTTACAAAAAAAAAAAAATAATAGTATGCTAAAGGTGGGAGTGAACTGCATTACATATAATTACATCAAACAACATAGAATGAATTGCAAATATAAATACAAAAAACATAATGCTAAAACCGATAATAAAAGGCTAATAATATAAAATGAATGTAATGAATGTAAACACATATTACCAAAGAAAATTATATAATGAGATATATTATCAAACTCAATTCTAATTTTCTAAGCAATTGCATGTCAGTACAACTATCATATCTCCATCTCAAATCCTCATTAATAGCATGGTAGATACAAAGTTAGGATGGAGCTATGTTGATCTAATCTCATTTCCCTTCTTTTTGGTAATTTCCTTCAATACTCCTTTTAAACCAAAATGTCTCAACTTAAATAAAATATAAGGAATCCAATTATCAAAAAGTAACTACCCTTCATATATTTACAGTATAACTCTTTATTATTACACAATCACAAGAGAACTAATCATTATTAACTATTTATATATTATTTTTATTTTCAAATTTGTTCTTTTATTTAATACATAAGGAAATTGATTTATAAAACCGGCTCACATATATGTGAGCATGCTCACATATATGTGAGCCATTGGTTATAAAGAGATAAGATTAGCACTCCATTGAAGATTGATATTCTTTAATGGTCATGTGAAATCCTCTCCTCGAACTCCCAACCACCATTCAATTAGAAAGATCAATGATCCATATGAAACTCAAGACCCTTCAACATATAAAGAGCTTTGAGAAGTCAGAAAGGCATTTGCCTTGAACCACGTTCCTATATAAATTTGAGAATCCTAATATGAAAGAGGCTTTTGGCCTAAGGAGGAATTGTGTTGGAGTAAGTTTTGAGGTTTTATGTATATGATTCATGGGATATGAATTTAGGGTGTTGGATTTGTGACTGTAACTTTATAACTAAATTCCTTATTTTTTTGAACTAAATTCCTTATTTTTTTTAGAATGAAATTGTTTTCTTTTTAATTTCTAAATATTATGATTTTAATTATATTTTCATTAAATTTGTTGTACATTATAATATCTTTTAGACTTGAAATTACATATCCTTAACTCCTCAATATTTTAATTATTTATTTCATTTACCAAGTGATTATTATGTGAATTTTTATGAAAAATTGCACTTATTTCATTTACCACTTAATTATTATGTAAAGTTCTATAAAAATTGCTTTTCTACTTTACTAGAAGGTTGATAATTAATGTTAAGTCTCCTTTAAAAGTGAATCCATTATATCCCTAATAACCTTAATAGTTATGTAAGGTTGATAATTAATTTTAAGTCCCATTTAAAAATGAATCCATTATATCCCTAATAACCTAAATAGTTACTATTGTGATGCTAGATAAATAGATAAAATATTCTTCACTTGTATTTGGAAACACCTCTTACTTTTATCTTGTTCAAGTTGTCTCAAGTTTCTCTTTTAAGTTTAAATTTATGCATCTTTCATGCAAATTTGGTGAGAATCAATACAATTTGTTGAAGGTTGCTATTTATTTATTATGATGTGTATTTACAATTGTTATTTAACACACACACACACACATATATATAGTAATTAGTAATTTGTTTGTGGACTAATGTGTGAGGCATGCATAGTAAGGCTCATACTTAGAAATAAATGAATCAAATTCCACCTCCATCTTCCTTAAGACTTGTTGAATGATATTTATTTATCTCCTTAAGGTAGTCATGGGAGCACTCAAACGTAGTGGTTGAACATCAAGTACATACATAACACTAACTGCACACACATATGTGGAGCAAAGCCCACACGTATATTCTCCTTAAGGCCTATTTAAATTTTATTCTTCTAATTTGTTTTCCCTAACTACCCATATCATCTTTGCTCAAGTGGATTTCTCCATGAGCTTCCTACATCACCTTTTTCACCTTGTTCACCTTGGTCATCCTTGCCTTGCACCTTTAATTATTAGTAGTTTCTATTATGCATCTCAATATTTTGACCCACTATTGATATGAATTTATCATCAAGTTTTGGAATCAAATGCAAATTGATTAGGCCATCTTCAAACATCAACAAATCACTTTAGACATTTTGCATCTTAAAAATACGACTATCTCACTCATTGCCTAAATCCCTAGTGCCTTTTTTCTAGCTTTATCAACATTCTCCTTTTCGATGGCATGGGAATGGATGTTTGGTGTTTTGAGGAACCGAATGCGCCTCATTAAAATAATATATTAAACATTATTTTGCACCAACAAGATTCTATGTTTCAAATTATGGAGGTGCTAAAATCTCTAGCTTCTGCCTCTAGTATCAATTCAACATATTATATCCAACAAATGGGTATCCCTTACTTCCTTTGTTTAGTTATTCCTTCTGAAGGTGAGGGGAATTGAAACTACCATATTGCAATGAGTAAGGGCTTCACAATTATGAACAAAGAATCCTCCTCCTTTCTCATCACAGTGATTTGAGATTCAATGTGTGCTTATGTTTGGTAAGTTATTTTGGCTTTCTACCTTGTTGGTGACATGATCCAACTCTATTTCTAGAAAACTCCATTATGACTTTGAGCTCTCTATAAGATAATTTTTTTCACAAATTGTTATACATAGCTCTAGGACATCTCTTATGCTAAAAAGGAATACAAACTTTGTAGATTCATATTGAAAACAATGTATCCTTTTGCATTATATGATGCTTATAGATTTAGATAGATTAACAGATCCCTTTTTGTCTTATGGGGCATATACAACAACTATCTACAAGTTGGAACTTCGTGGTTTTTTAGGGTTGTCAAACAAAGTTAAAGCCAATATCTGAATGTATAATATCAACTTAAATTCATTTCAACTTCAAATTTATCAAGTATTAAGATGATTCCCAAAAAAATGAAATATAAATCTCTCAATGCTTAAAAGATTTTAAGTTAAGATGAATCTTTATTAGTATGTGAGTGTAGGTGTATGTATTAATGTTTAGTATATAGTTTTTGTAAAATTTGATTAAGTTTTCTCTTTTTTCTATAATTGATATGATTTAATTATTATAATGTTATTTTTTTATATGTATAAAGGTTAGTAAAACATTATTATGTAGTGAACATTAAATTTATTATTATTATTTTGTTGGAAACTTAATTAATTAAGATTATCAACCTGAAGGAATATGAAACATTTTAAGAGTTCAAAGGACCTTGGAAGACTAATCCAAAAATCACATCATATATATATATGATATGATTAATAAAATGTGATTCAGGCCTATTTCTAATTGTTGTGTCTAACAATGTTATCAGAGTCGCTCAGTTCCTAGGCCTATTGTAGTTGTCCATAGCCATCCTCTAGTGATTTCTTTCCATTCTGCATAAACGCCTCTTACCGAGCCTTCCAATCTGCACTAGCTTTCTTTCCATTCTGCATAAACGCCTCTTACCTAGCCTTCCAATCTGCACTAGCCGCAGTACCTTGACCTAGCCTCTAACCTAGCCTGCGTTATATTTTCTCTGACAGTCTGCTAGTCTGCCACGCTACTTCTCAATCTACACGTCCGTCATTTGTCTGCAAGTCTATCTCCAAGCAGGCAGAAAACGCCTCTGCTGCCCGAGAAGAACAATATATAATAAGATACGACTCCATGTGTCCAGGAAACCCTAAATGCCTCATCGTTTCATTTCGCTCCGTCTCTGAATGAGCACACAAATGAGCTCCTCCTCTCCCTCATCGTGTTTTCCTAGTACCTGAGTAAACCCTAATTTCTATTGTTGTTGTTGGTAACCCTAGAATCATCATCATTCTCACCGTCTCCTCACCTAGACTGTAATCGTTCAGACTGCAATTGTACAACTATTTCCCAGACCCTGATCTCTTCCATTAAATTAAAATAACCTCGCATCACCGATACCCCGATCTCTTCCATTGGTGTTGGTTGGTAAAAATGATGCGTTGGGATTCGTTGGGGTTTAATTTGTGAAGTCCCTTCCCAAATAAAATTCAATGGACGGGATTTGTTTATTTAGTATTCAGTCGGATGAAGATGTGGAGAGCGAGGGAGTCGACTGTGGGAGCCTATTATCAATCTGAAATACAAATATTTGCAGTTGAGAGATTGCCAAGTTGGATTTTGTTGTGAGAGGACATTTGGTCTAGTTGTATGATTCTCGCTTTGGGTGCGAGAGGTCTCGAGTTCGATTCTAGGAACGCCCCTTTGCTCGATTTATGTTTTCTGTTTTCATAAAAATGTAAGTACTCCCCGGCTCATTGCTGTCAGAGTTGCGCTGGGCATTTTTCTAGGTCATGACTGGAATTGTTTACCAGTATAGGCTAAAAACATTTTAATATGCGCGAGCTGGGCGGATTAATATGTGAAAGAATGTTTGGGAGTAGATTATCAATCAACCAATAATGATGCTACTGTTCGTTACCACAACTGTTGAGATGGCTGAGTTGGTCTAAGGCGCCAGATTAAGGTTCTGGTCTGAAAGGGCGTGGGTTCAAATCCCACTTTGACACTCTTTTTTTTAAATTTTCAAAGATAAAGCAGTGCCACATTCCTGCTTATTCACCTTAGAAAATACTAGGGTTGATGGTCGGAATGCCTTTTAGAAAATAGTAGGGTTCATGCTCGGAATGCCGCTGTGCCCGTTAGAAAATTCTTACTATTTTCATTGAAGAATTAATGTCAATTGCACACAGGCTAGGCTTCATAGATGAGAGCAGAGGACACTGACATATTCTACAAGCAGCTAAAGCGGGTATTTATTTTTAAGAAACTATTTTTTAAATTCTTCTAGTCTTTTTCGAGAGTAGAACATTGTTATTCTAAATGGAGAGACATAGACCTTAAGACAAATATTTGATTGAATATATCTGTAAAAAGAGAGACTAGAAACCATGAAACTGAGACTAAAAATAGAATACCACTGTCAGTGCAGAGCACGCTGCTAAAGCTTATGGTTATCCAAACACTAAATGAAAACTTTGAAAACTTTGAAAACCCTACGCCTGCTTTGCATCTTGGCCTTCCTTTTATGATGGAGCCAGCTGAGTTCATCACGGATCAGATAGGAAGGAGGACCCGTAATCAATCGAATTAGCACTGCAATTTATTCCCAATTTACTTGGCGAGAGGGACAAACTTTCAACCTGGAAGGAATGCTAGACGAAATGCTGGTGGATGAGTGGTAGATGGTGCCTCTGCCTCTAACTATGATGCCTTTTCCTACGCCCCTCGTCCGATGGATTGACCGTACAGAATTCGACTTGCCTCTTGTCTCTCGCTAAGGAAGGAAAGTCTCATTTCCTGGTAATACTGAACTAGCACGGAAACATCCATCCTATCGTGTGCACGTGTAATCGAGATTGATTCAATTACTACCCGAGGAACAAGAATGCATGAAAGAGCAGAATCCAATATTGTAATTACATTGAATTTAAATAAAACCCCCCATTACTCTACGCCATGAAAATCAACATAGATAATTTGTTATAAGGGACGTAATCTAGTAATATATTTTTCTTTCAATGCCACTCTTCCTGTACATTTTTTTTGTTGGTCTCCATTCATTTTTCAGTTATAACCGTTTCAGCTAATTGCATTGAATATAAATAAAACCCATCACTGTATGACAATAATTTGTTATCAAGCATGTACTCAATCTCACATGTTTATATTTTCAATCCTATGTTACAATATTACTAATCCGTTTTCCCATCACATGATGCATCTATCTACCAACTAAAAATGACAATATCATCCAGTGAATTGAGTATATTGTAACAATTTCTTTTTTTGATCTACCATGAAATCAGAAGACAGATACAATTAAAAATAATTTTTTTTTTTGGTCTACCATGAAATCAGAACACAGATACAATTAAAAATAATGAGTGTTATTTTCTTTTTGGTATACCATGAAATGAAAAATCACAGAGTATTGTTAGCAGTAGAAGTAAAATCACTTAGTATTGAGAATTTTTGAGTAAAATCACTGAGTATTGAGTATTGTTAGTAGGAGGGGCAAAATAATCATTTGAAATAAAATCAGGAGTAAGAGCACATGAAAGAAATACCTGAAAAATCTGGTATCTGGTATGAACACATAGCGTTGTTCATAGCGCTTGAATTTCGCCCACCGAGCTACAACTTCAATACTCCCAGGGAGCAACTAGCAGCTTGAATCACAATCTAGTGAAATATTTAGCCTTGCCCTCATAGCTTGCATGTAGCAACATGTGTGCACCCACTGGTATGATGTTTGGCTTGACAAGTAGAAGCAAAAAGGTGGTGTCAGTGAAGACAATTTTTTTATTTTTAAATTAATAAAAATGGACACATACCACGGATAATTAAGTCAAATCATGGTTTATTAATCAATCAAAAAATTCATAATTTCAATTGGAAAAATAAAATAAATAATTTCATTATTGAAAAAATTGAAATAATAAACCATTTAAAAAAAACACATTGGTGAATTGAATTAACATGAAATCAGCTCCAAACCACACCTATTAATACGACAAAAGGGACCACGTAATACCAAGGCAGGGACTAACAAGATGCCATACTAACATAAAGATACTACATCACTTAAATTATGCAAGATAGATAATAGCATGGTCATGACTTCTATTTGCAAGGATTAATGAACTTACTTAGAGGTTAATATATTGTGAAAATGATTTACTTTAAGTTTGATATAGTAAAGATACTAAGTAATATAATTACCTCTTGCATAATCATATTACTTCTAAGAGAATCCATTCTTATCATAAGGATGAGAATTCAGATAACCTAGAATTTAAACATAAGAACTGCCAATGTAGAGATCTGCCAATGTGAAAATGTAGAGATCTACCAAGCACATCAAGTCCTTCTGCAACCCAAAGAAGAACAATTTAAACACAAGAACTTCTCGAGTTTAAATATCAAAGAAATTGAAAGGAATTATAACAACACTATAATCAAAATTTCATCGTAATGCAGTTACAATAATTCAAGTCAATCAGTCAATCATGAACTCTTTCAACGTCAGAGGGAAACAAGAGGGAGTAAGAAATCTCACTGTCATTAAACAAGAAGTTTCACATGCATATACATAACCAGAGAACCAGAGTGTTCATTAAAACTTTACAATCGAGAGCTTTTCTCTACCATCGACCCTTAACAAAATAAGAGAATGACTCTTATATACTCAGAACAAAAACTACAGAAGTGTGCTCAAGTCTTTGCATTGAAAGCATTACATCTGCATGCTTCCTAGCAGACTGTGCATACAGTCTCCGATCAAAAGAGAGCTTTGTCAGACGCAATCATGCTTTAGAACGGACCTATAGATGAGTCGACTAGCTGGCAGTCCTTTCCTAAGCTTTCCATTTATGGTGTAAACGATGTTCAACCGCCACCACCTGCCTCAATAATTTCTTCATCAGGATCGGGTTGGCCCAAGTCAACTCTGCATATGAAGGATATGGTGGTTTTCCCTTGGCTGTCTACTGCTTCGTTGGACCATTACAAGGGGACCCAGTTGGCGAACGTGGATAAAGATGAAGGGGGGAAGAGGTGGTTGGTGCGATCGACATGGAGATGAGACAAGGTAGCCATGTGGGCAAACGTGGCAGGAGGATAGGTGATCGAAAAAGCTTGGGCGGAAATAAAAACGTGGGCATTGAGGCATAAAGACATAGTGGCAGAATGACCCGAGAAGGTGACGCAGAAACAGAGGAGGGACTGCGGTGATAGGAACAGTCGGGAAAATCCACCTAGGTGGAGGTGAGAGGGAGTACACATGGTGGGAGATGATAGGTGGAAGTGAAAAGGGATATGACGTGGAGGTGATTGGAGGATAGGAGTGCGGTAGTGGAAGGTGGAAGGGGAGTGGGAGATGTGACAGGCAGAGGGGAGAGAGGGAGTGGGGGGATAGATGGCGAAAGGAGCGACGATGGTAAGAGGGAGTTGGAAGTGGTCTACTCAGAGCGGGGGGAGAGTGGTAAACGGTGAAGGTTCGATTGGCGAGGGGGTTTATGAGTTCACGAGGAGGCGTCGCGACAGTGGGGGGCCCGCATTCAGAAACCACCAACTTGGACCCCCCCCCCACGCTAAAGGTAGAATGTCGGGGGAGGTCTGATATGGGCTCTGGGCCATAGATCTGAGCAGGCCAATATCAGCCGCCCAGATCTGCGCACTCCTTACTACAACGCACCAATCCACCGGACATCCAAAAACTTAGGATATAACCCATTTTACGGGTTTTTCGCCCCCTTTCCTTCATTTTTTCCACAAAGGGGACAACTTCTTAGGAAAAACACCCCATTTACAAACAAATGTGATAACACAGCAGAGCAACACTCTATTACAATAATTCTCAAGACCAAATTTCTCATGCCTCCTACTCTTATTTATACTAATTCTATCTTCTAAAGAACAATCTAGAGGAATATCTTTCTAGAAGCATAAGCTTCTATTAGGTCTTCTTAGATTGATTTTTTCTCATTTATTAAAGAGGCCTTACTAACTAATGTCGACCTTTATTACATGGAAACTATATTTAGGCCTTATTAACTAATGTCAGACTTTATTACATGGAAAATATATTATTCTATCTACATGAGGGGTTAGGTCCCTAACACAACTCACATTCTCCAAACAATCTTCTAACTTATCAATATAGATATAGAAAAGGGTAGGGGATAGGGGGAAACCTTGCTTAACTCCTATATTACAGTTACTTTCTTCCGACCATCCCTCAATGTTCCTAAACTTGGCAATACATTTCTCATATAGCCTTACTGCATCAACTGTTAACTCGAAAGGGACTTTAATCTCTTCTAACCTTTTCCAAAGGTTAGTATTGGGAACAATGTCAAAATCTTTTCTAAAATCAACTAAACAACAAAGGAGATCAATTTTATTATTACGACACTCCTCTGCAATGATCCTAAACATAACAAGGTGGTCTATAGTTGAATGGTAGCCTATAAACCCAATCTTTATCTCTTTTTCCATTGCTTTCTATCCATGTATTGATCTTCTTTTCCAAAATACTTCCATATAGCTTAGCTAAAATGGGGATAATCATAATGGTCTTATAATTAGAGGGATTGATTTTATCCCCACTTTTAAAAATAGGTACAATGAGGCTTTGAGTCCAAGGTTTTGGAAAACCTTGTTGGATAGCTAAATTGAAGAGGTTATGTATGCGAGGAATGAGGATAGGTCCTCGGGTGAAATCACGAAGGTGGGTTACACTTTCGTGACAATCGGGTCTCCAAATTTTCGAAAAACCATTTTTCGGCCGAACTAAAAAATATTTTCGGCCGAAAGATGTCATTTTCGGCCGAACTATTGTTCGACCGAAAACATAAACGTCAAATCGAACGGAGCCATAACCGGGCCCTCTATTTGCGTGTAGAAATTTGGTCGGCCGGATATTTTTTTTCCGGCATTAGTGTTTCGGCCGAACTATTTTTCGGCCGAAAGATTGTTCGGCCGAAAAATAGTTCAGCCGAACAATAGTTCGGCCGAAAGATGTTTTATATAATATCCACACATCGAAGACAGACGGTTAGAAACTTTTTTGGTTGCGAGAGTCTATGTTGCAGAGGTCTGTGTCGCCGAGCTGTTGCCGAGGTTTGTTGTGGAGCTGTTGCCGAGCTGTTGCCGAGGTGTCGCCGAGCAGTTGTCGAGCCGTTGCCGAGGTGTCGCCGTAAATTTGCAGGTATTTTATATGCGAGTTTGTAATGCGAGTTTGCGTTTGTAATGCGTATGTAATTTGCGTTTATATGCGAGTTTATATGCGAGTTTATATGCGTATGTAATGTACAGTTATATTTGCAATTTAAATGCATATGTAATTTGCGTTTATATGCGAGTTTATATGCGAATTTATATGCGAGTTTATATGCGAGTTTGTAATGCGTTTATATGCATTTATATTTGCAATTTAAATGCGTATGTAATTTGCGTTTATATGCGAGTTTATATGCGAGTTTGTAATGTGTTTATATGCGTTTATATTTGCAATTTAAATGCGTTTGTAATTTGCGTTTGTAATTTGCGTATGTAATTTGCGTTTNTGTGAGTTTGTAATGCGTTTGTATGCGTTTATATTTGCAATTTAAATGCGTTTGTAATTTGCGTTTGTAATTTGCGTATGTAATTTGCGTTTGTAATTTGCGTATGTAATTTGCGTTTATATGTAATTTGCGTTTGTATGCGAGTTTGCGTTTATATGCGTTTGTAATGCGTATGCCCCTGTTTGCGTTATATGTATGCCCCTGTTTGCGTTATATGTACAATATATGTATGCACCTGTTTGCGTTATATGTACAATATATGTATGCCCCTGTTTGTGTTATATGTACAATATATGTATGCCCCAATTTAACAATATATGTACAGTTATATGTACAATATATGTATGCCCCTATTTGCGTTTGTATGCCCCTGTTTATATTGTGTTTATATAACAGTTTATATTGTGTTTATATGACAGTTTATATTGTGTTTATATAACAGTTTATATTGTTTCTGTTTATATAACAGTTTATATTGTGCAATATAACTGTGCAATAT
>JASDQU010737333.1:48573-72944 GCA_032191745.1 Picea mariana | reverse complement strand
ACCATTTTGTAAGACAGGTCATCGATGAAGGTGGAGTCTCTCTTGAAAAAGTGCATACAAAAGAGAACTGTGCAGACATGTTCACAAAACCAGTACTGTTAGAGAAGCTACAATGGTTCTTGGCTTCTCTTGGCTTGCAGAAAAGGTGATGAACAGAAGCAGGAGCAAGGTATCAGGTTAATTGTTGTCGAGGTGGAGATTGTTAGAAACGGTGACAGCAAAACTCATCCGTGAATAGGATTCTAGATCCTATAAACCAGGATTGGTTGTAACTAAGGCAACCAAGTTAGAATACGGATGAGATTACATTTATTAGTCAGTTTCTAATAAACATTGCTATAAATTTGTATGCCCGTAGAGGCTGAGTGTGTGTCTGAGAGGAGTGAGCCTGTCTGTAATCTCCATTAGCTGAATAATAAGATAACCGATACCAATGCTTGGTGGACGTAGCCCAACATTTAGGTGAACCACGTAAACTGTTGTGTCTTCTTTGTTTGCATATGTATTGTTTATCTTATGGTAATTGTGTTTTCCGCATTGGCAATTACAACATGGTGCACTTGCCATCATCAATCTGGACGAATCTTCACTAGATCGCTATTATCATAGGTTTCTGTGTATTCCAAGCTTGATATAACTAATAATACTCCATATCAATCATTAAACAAAGAAATTGTTTATTAAATTCAGAAAATCAAATACTATGTCTCGTGAGAGCTATTTGCATCACAATTTGGTCTCAAAATGGGTTTATTTATCAAAGAATCGAATCCCTCTTGCAACGCCTCCAGATATCCATGCCCAACATTCAACTTTCTATGAAATAATATAATAGAACTCAGAGCCACTTACCTTTCAACACATTCTCCAACGGATCCTCATCAACGATGCATAACTTTCTGTAATGATTCCAATGCACAGAGGTTTCGGTTCCTATTCCAACCAACGATCACTTCAACATCGTTCTTGTTCGTTTATACATTAATGGCGATTTCTCACGAAGTGTTTGTCCACTCCTTTGTCACGATTTGTTTGCTAGGTTCACTGTCCATTGCCAATACTCCACCATATTTCCCAGCACAGATTAGGTTCAAGCCAACGAAATTACAATATAAAGAACTCGATTCACCACATCGAGTCCAACCTTAGAACAATTTTTTAACCAATACAACGCAGAGAAACTTGGTTTGGTTTCGATGTCATTCTCCAACGCACCCTTTGACCGTCTTTCCCTAAATTGAATCTACAATTCGATTTTCTCAACATGTTTTTTTTAAACCTCTTCACATGAATCACATATTACTGTAGCTACTAACTGCTGGAAAATCACCCAACCATCAAACTCCTATGCTCATATTCAATTATAGGAATTACACACCATTGCCATAATAAGCAATCATATGCTCAGTCAGTTTTCCATTCACTCGTGCAGGGACATTCATCACAGGGACAAAGATATTCACAATAATATATGCATATAAAAAATTCTTTCAAATTCAATATATTCACAATAATATATGAATATAAAAAAATCTTTCAAATTCAATGTACAAAATTTCTTGGCCTACTACATATATGGGCGTACACGGCCCTGACCTCTCTTTCTCCTCTCACATGAACTCCTGCTTCCTATGCCTCTATTCTATGCCTCTCTCCCTTTGCCCATAGGCTTACAGTGGATAAATATCACTTTAGAAATAGAACAGATTTGTTTTAGGTCCAAGAACTTGCTAACGATCCTAATATCTTATTATGAATCATTCCTAAAATCTCTCAAGCCTATGACAAAACAGATTCCTTTACAACTAACTCTATCTATTCAACCCTTTTAGACTTGTGACTCATCCTTTTGCTAACGATCCTAATATCTTATTATGAATCATCCCTAAAATCTCTCAAGCCTATGACAAAACAGATTCCTTTACAACCAACTCTATCTATTCAACCCTTTTAGACTTATGACTCATCCTTTCTAGAACTTATTTATCAATTTAGAAAATACAATTTTTTTTTTTCTAAGGATTGAAGATTCTTCATCAATTGCCAAGACCCCTTTTGGAGGTTTTCCTTCCAAAAGCTCGATGGCTTGGAAACTAGGATGCTCCTGTATCATTTCATTTCCCATTTCTCAGGCTAGTCTCTCCTATTTTATTTATTATTTATTATTATTTTTTCCTTTATTTTATTTCACTTTACATTACATTATATTTTACATAGTTTATTAACCTTCATTAATTACCAAATTAACTTGTAGGTATCTAGTCTTACAACATTTCACTAGTTCAGATCCATTTAGAATCATCAAAGAATAGAAGAGATATGTCCAATTCTGACGTTCCATAAGAAGTAAAAGTAGGTTACCTCTCATTGCTACATTTCATAAGGAATAAAAGAAGATTAATTTACAACATTTCACTTGTTCAGATCCATTTAAAATCATCGAAGAATAAAAGAGAGATGCCATGTTATGACATTCCATAAGAAGTAAAAGCAGGTTACCTCTCATTGCCACATTTCAAAAGGAATAAAAGAGGATTAAATTAAGTCTTTTCTATTAAAACTCTAATCATAAGTTAGTTGGTTTAGTTGGTTTACCTAACTGTTATATAGTTACATGACAGTTATGGTCTTTTTGTATTATATATGTACGTGTATGTATATGATTATTTCAAGCATTGATGAATATAGAGTATGCCTTTTCTGCCAGTATTCTTGATTGCTTCAGTTCTTTATATTATGTTTCTGTTGTTTTCTTCATTATGATTCTAACATTGGTATCAGAACATGATATTGATCTTATGAGCCTGGTAGTTTATCAAGCTTGATAGTACCATGGTAAATGATGAAAGTGGAGAGTGGATGATGAAAGTGGAGAGACTAAAGGCTCGAATGAGGGTCTGATCAAATCGTTGTAGTCAGCCACATTGCACAAATATTCATGGTGTTTAGCCTGCAAATTCCACAAATTTATGTCAATTACGCTCGAATTCAAGCATTGTAATGTACAAATTCCTTATTCACAGGATCAAAATTACATTTTCTTCGCTCTTTTTGTTTGTTTGATTTAAGAGACCATTACAATTAGTCATTCAGCCAGTAGTTTGGAGCATTTTAAATCTACAAAAAAATAAATAAATATCATCGAAGAATTCATCCATTTGACGCCAGAAATCGGCCATCTTTGCCAGACAGCGTCGAGCTTCCAGAAATAATGTTGGGTATACAGCTGTGCAATACCGTCTTGGCCTGCATGACTGCCGAGTTTCGAACCCGTGACCTAGGAGTTGCAAGGTATGCGTTTCTCTGGGGTTTCTTCTCGCAGAGGATTTAGGAAAAATTAGTGCGGTTATAGCAGAAGAAGATGAGTCGCGGCCTTGGTAAAAGAAGCAAGAGAACCACTTCCAATTCCTATTCCTCCATGTGCCTCCCTACAAGACTCCGTTATAAAGCTTCCGTCGGGCGTATCAGAATAAGTTACATTTTGAAGAGAGGGATCAATTTTGAAGGGAAGAGTAGAGAAAAAGATAAGATGAGCGTCAGAGTAAAACCCTAGTAGTTGAGCCGCATGAGAACCGTGGATCGTTTGGAAAAAGCAGAACTTGGAATTTTCCAAAACCTAGCAGTTGCAATAAAAATGTTTCAGAGTTGTTGTTGTATATGCTCGTGCATAGTTAGAGCATTATTTTGATATTCAAGATGACGACGACACCAGGTGCATGGGTATTTGCAGATGCAAGAGAAGATAAAAATAAACAGAGAAGAAGAGCATCATTACACAAATTTTAAACTAGAATTTCAACTCTCATCCATTGTTGGGGGCGTAACTGATTATTTCAATTGACATCCATTGTTGGGGGCGTAACTGATTATTTCAATTGACATGGGCGGACCCAAGTTTTTCCTCTTTCAATTTTGGCGCTAAATTCAATTCGCACCTCAGATTATTTAAATCGTTTTAATCTCTATTTTTTAATCTCATGGCATCATTACCCTCTCGGATTCGAACAGAGGAACACGGTCCAACCGTGATAAAAGGATTTCTCCAGATGGATTCCTCCATGAATTCCTATGTTTTATGTTAGGAGCCTGCAAGCGTTGTTCTCGATGCAAGATCGACACGATAGGGAGTTCGCCAATAGCTAAAGATGTGTGTGGATCTATGCAGTGGATGAGGACTGTGTTTGAGAGCCTGAAGAAGGACGTGCATCTGTTGCAAAAGGAAGTGCCTTGACTTGGTAAGGCTAGAACTTAATGTATCTATGCTTTATTTTTATTAGATTTTTCAGAATTATTTTTGAAAGATATTTGTAAAGTTTTTTAAAAAATGGCCCTATAGTCTTTAGGGTTAAGCCTTTGATTGTATGGGTTTGGTGTTACAACGCTCAAGGGTATAGTGTTAAAACTAAGTGATCACCAATTTAAAGAGTGTTTGTAAAGGTGTTATAAGGGGTTTTTTAAAAGTGTGTAAAAGGAGTTATAGGATCATCCTACATAATCAAATTGTATATTTTTCTTTGCGTCCTTGACCTACCCGAAATTGAATAAGGGGGTCTTTAAGGGGGTTTTATGATCTTTGTGTGCATTTAAGTCATTGGACATCTCTCTTCCATATTCTGCATATAATGGCGAGAATTGAAGAATTATTTACAATATTTCACACATTAGTTAACTCAACTACAGAATCTACAATTGCAATAAACAAGTGCACTCTCAGTACAATGATCACTTGTTTACAAGTAACGCACACGAATATTGATATGTTCAAACTTCAAAACAAAATGTTATCCGATGAGTTAAGTTTGCTTCGACACCAACAATGTGATTTCAACAACCAAAATGACATCAAGGATAAAAATAATGAAGACGCTCAGTTGACTAGTGATGAAAGTCATAAACATGAAGATCAGTTAGATGAAGTCCCTATGTCAGAAAAAGTTGCGGATAAATGTGTTGTTCGACCATGGGAAAAATTACGATTTAAACGAAACCGATATAGACTAGGATATGTAAAGGATGCTAACAACCTTTATCATATTCCTAATTATAACAAACGTGTTTGCTTTGTGAATGGAGGATTTTTGAATGATGATAAGAAGACAGAGCTTGAGGATATTGGTAAGGAACAAGTACAAAATATTGTTGTTGACGATGTTGTTACAGATATTCAAGATCATGATAATCAGTCAGATAAAGAATCCCTACAGTGCAAACACTGTCACTGGTTTGGCCATGATAAGTCAAACTGTTTTGATCTTCACCCATGCAAATGTTGTGGGAATAAAAATCACCCCTCAGTAAGGTGCCAAAAGCACAAGCAGAAACAACTTCATTTTGAATGGTTATGGAATTGGCATTGGCGTTTGGAAGCCAATTTATTGGAGTAGTCTTATCGCCAAATTTATACACAAGTACAGTCGTACTTGATTGGAGATATTTCTATAGTTGATGGACATGAATGTTTTTCAATATTTGATGATTTAGGGTATGATTGGGGCCCAGATGATGTAGTCTTTTGAGTTGAAGATCGAGTCTTCAGACTCCACTGGAAGATAGTTTGATGTGTTGCATCTCTTCATGGCCATACTTGCGAATGATGGTCAAGGGAATTGGAACCACTTGTCCCTAACAGGGGGGCAATCTAGTTGAGTCAGGTTCCAAGTTTGATTTTGAGTGAGGTTCCAAGTTTGATTTAGAGCCTATGAACGTATGATCAAGTATGCAACCTAGTTCCTGGTATACAGTCTTGTTCCTGAACATATTGTTGTTGATACGGTTTGTGGTCAGCTTAAAACCACCAATTGAGCAGAAGACATGAAGTTCTACTTGTTACATTTTCAGATTTTTGAGCCTTGAGCTCTTGTTAGTTTATGGTCAACTTAAAACCATGTCATTTAGTAGAATACATCATCTTCTTCTAAACATTTGGTTTGTGGTCATCCCGAAACCACCAGATTGGTTTGTGGTCATCCCGAAACCACCAAATGAGTTTGTGGTCAACCTTAAACCACCAATTTAGTAGAAGACGTCAACTTCTGCTATTTTTTCAAAGTTCAGAGAGCATCTCCAATCATCCCTTTGAATATTCGCTTGACACATGTGTGATTGTCAAGTAGTGGCAGTTTTTCAGGCAAGAATGAACTTATGATTAAGGGGGGATGTTAAAACTCTAATCATAAGTTAGTTGGTTTAGTTGGTTTACCTAACTGTTATACAGTTACATGACAGTTATGGTCTTCTTGTATTATATATGTACGTCTATGTACATGATTATTTCAAGCATTGATGAATATAGAGTATGCCTTTTCTGCCAGTATTTATTTATCTCTCTTCATCATGATTTCTTGATTGCTTCAATTCTTTATATTATGTTTCTGTTGTTTTCCTCATTATGAATCTAACATTTTCTATGCAAATTTTTAACAAATATTATTAGTCACCTTATTAACTTTCAAGTCCAATGTTTAAATCAAGAGAAACCTATGCAAAATTAATCTTTATTAGCAAAGAGAAAGATATACATTACATACAATATAATTATATAAATTGTTCATAATTTTAGCTAACATAATTACATAATTGACCTCTAACTATCATTATACTTGCACATGTTCAAACATAGTCTAACACATGTAATACACACAATTACTTGAGTGTTATATTCTAACATCCTCCCTTAACAAAAAAAAATATTATATTAAACTTTCACCCCGTCTTGATATGGAAATTCAAAAGACAACCAAAAAAATTGGAACAAACTAATGCTCCTCTTCTCAACCAAGCTTGAAATAGGATCATGTTAAAACTTTTAATGAAAACTTGAAAACTAGTTTATGCTTCTCTTGTCTTGTGTGCATATGGAACTCAACTCTGATGCTCTCAAAATTGGTTCACAAACATCCATCTAAAATTCACCCCAATTCCCAAAACTTTGATACTGTCAAAATTGGTTCACAAGCATCCATCTAAAAATCACTGCAATTCCCAAAATAGAAGGTTATAAAAAATCTCTCATTCTTCTATCTCGCTATCCAAAACTTGTTCAGAACATAAACTCACTTACACCATTAGTGTCATTTGTCACAACACCACATTATATGTCACTTTTCAAAAAATTTATACCATTAAAATTATTTGAGGTCGTAGTCTTATACTTTCAAACTATATCCTCAGCTTACAACAATTGTAGGAAACTATTTTTCTTTTATTATGTGTTATTTAAACACAATCCATTCTTGTTTTTATTTATTCATTAAATAGAATGTTCATGTAGCTCTATCTTCTTTTATTACCAGTAAAGATATAACATCCTCTCATGTCTTATTTAAACACAATCCATTTTTGTTTTAGTCTTATACTTTCAAGCTATATCCTTAGCTTAAAACAATTGTAGCAAACTATTTTTCTTCTATTATGTGTTATTTAAACACAATTCATTCTTATTTTTATTTATTCATTAAATAGAATGTTCATCTAGCTCTATCTTCTTTTCTTACCAGTAAAGATATAACATCCTCTCATGTCTTATTTAAACACAATCCATTTTTGTTTTTATTTATTCATTAAATAAAATGTTCATCTAGCTCTATCTTCTTTTCTTACGAGTAAAGATATAACATAGTCTCGTGTATTTGAAATTATTTTTTTAAATGTAATAACAACATTGCTATACTTATTTAAAAGTACATTTTCTACATCTTCGTCTTCAACTGTAATCAATGATCGACATTAATGATTTATTAATTATTTGTATGATTTATTATTCTTTCTTGCCTTAACATCTTTAAGGCAAAAAATTATTCCTTTAAACATGTTTAAGCAAAAAAACAAAAAAGTTTTTACCAAATAAATATTGTTTTAAAATAATTTTTTATTTAAAATTTTAATCTTAATTTTTTAATAGTTTTCTAGATTGCATTATTAATTTTTTTTTGTCAATTTTAAAAATATAAATTGAAAAAAGATATATCTATCCAATAAAAAAAATTCAAATTTTTAATTTTATTTTGTTATTTATATATTTAAAAATTATTTTCCAAAAATAAATTCCATGGTCTAAAATTTTCTTACCTTACCAAAGAAAACAAAAATCAATTTATTTATTAAATTTTGTTGCACTCCCACACAAGCGTCCACGAACTCTCCTCCCACATTAATTTAATCAATTTAGTTTTAAACTTTTTTCGAACAACACACAAGCCAAAAGAGTTGTTCAACTCTATCGGATACCATATTCAAATCATTCTTTGACTCCCACACAAACCAAAAGAGCCGTTGAACCCCGTGAAAGCTCACAAACCAAAAGAGCCGTTGAACCCCGTGAAAGCTCTGATACCATATTTAAATCAATCTTTGACTCTAACAGAAGCTAAAAGAGTCGTTGAACACTGTAGATTACCATATTCAAATTCAAATGATGAGAGAAAGGTATTTGTGTGTGCGTTAAATATAAAATTTCATATGAAGTATTTTTTTTACATTTATCTAATGCCATCACCCTTCTAGAGTCAAGATTCAAAACCAAATCGTAGTTAATAGATATGGGACAAACATGGAATCCGGTCTCATAATCGATACTTTATTATTATTTTTTAAATGTAATACTAATATCTCATTTACTTATAAACACTTTTTTCTTTTATTTCTTAACTATTTTTGCAGTTACTCATATACATAGAACAGATTATATATATATATATATATATATATATATATAAAGTTATTTAATGAGGATGGTTCGTAAGAAAGTAATTTTAATATAGGAGTCAAGCAATGTTGTTCTTTTTAGACATTTATATTGATAAGTTAGAAGATTCTTTGGAGGATGTACACTATGTTGGCCCTACTTTGGCGAGTATAGTCATCATTCTACTTCTTTATGGTGATGATATTGTTCTTATGGCTAAGAATCCCTATGACCTAGGTAAGCAACTAATAATCTTCAAGGATTTTTTCTCCAGCATGGGCATGACTATGAAAACTGAAAAAACAAAGGTTATGATAATTAAATCCAAAAGGGTCACATACAATACTTTTGTTTATGACAACAATAGCTTGGAGGAAGTGTCTTCATACAAATACACACCTTTGGCTTTGGGATAAAAAAAAAAAGCTACTCTTTCACACTCTCGTCACCCCGTTATCTTATATGGATGTGAAGTTCAGGGTTGTAGTATATCTAGAGAATTCTGGAGAAAGATAGAAGATCCAGAAGAATTTTATAACTTATAATCTCAAAAAATTAAAATTAAGGGCAATACACCCTATCTTATCCTCCTCATAGAAGAAAGCCTTTACCCCATTGACAAAATTGATATTAGATACCTAACATACAAAAACAAGATAAACAACATGGATGACAAGATGCTCATTAAAATTGCTTCAAACTCTAGCAAAAACCCCCCAACGACTCAAGCGGGGATGACATAAAGATGCCAAATCTTGGCTAAATAACTGAAGAATATAAGAAGAAACCATAATGAAGAATATCGATAATATTACAAATATTTTCACTTCTAAATTTAAGGAGAATATGTGTCATGATAAAGAATTAGTGGAAAAAACTAAATTAAGATAGTACAAGAAGGTGGTCAACCTTAATTTAGAAGATCAAAATTATCTCTGAGTTTTGAAAAGTGCAAAGAAGAAAATCAACATTGCTAAAAGAAGAACAAACACTCACGAGCTACATAGTGAAACTAGGTGTTGGACAACTCCCAAAAGACCGTGGGATGAAAGAATGTGTCATCTTTGTGAGACAAAGTGAATATAAGATGAAAAACTCTCCCTCTTAGATTTCCTTACATATACCCATTTTAGATCTCAATTTAAAAATATTTTCCACAATACCTTTCTAACCTCTTAACTCATCAGAACTACGGTGATCTTGGAATGCTTCTCTCAATGCTTTTTCAACATAGAAATACAATTTTAAGGAAATCAAAGTAATCTCTTACATTTTTAAGGTCTGATAAACCATTTGGTTTCACTGGATGTTAATCACTATCATCATCATAATAATAAAAATGAAGGTTACTTAAGAAAAAGTTAATGATAATAATAATATTAATCTAAGTTTAAAGTCACGACCAAGCCAATTTTAAGTTCACGACTAAGCCAAACATCAAATTGGTGTATGCAACCCCTTGTTTGTGAGACAAGGGATCCCTGCGCAACACTGCTAAAGTCTATGAAAGTATACACATCATCCTCCTCTCACCCCCTCTTGATTTGAACTTGTGACCTCTCAGGAATAAACAAATATTCTTAATGATAAAAACACACTTCTTTTGAGGAGTTAAGGTGTCTACAATGCAATGTATTGTTCATCCTTGCCGGAGGTCAAAGGAATAGTGAATTCTTGATAGCTTACATGACCATCCATTGATGGATGCCAAAAATCATTAACAAGCACACTTTCTTGAATGCGTACAAGAACGATGTTGGGCAGTGGAGGCAAAACAAAGCATACAAGTGTGAACATCAAAGAAAACATAACACAATTGACACATCGATTTGTGTGGACACCTAATGCGGGAAAAAACCACGGGAAATGATAGTCTGTATTCTTATTATTCAAGAGAGAATTACAATAGCGAGAACAAACATACAACCATCCTCTCCTCATAGACACACTGTACTCCACAGTATTGAGTCTTGCTCACACACTCTACAAAGATTGCATTGCACCTCTATGGGTATGCTTGTATATATAACATTTATCAAATAATTAGACCAACTGATTATAATTCAATTCACCAGTTACACAATCTGTTCACAAAAAGAGTGCATGCATGCACATTCCTAATATAGTTTCATGCATGTGCATGTGACCACATGGGAAATTCATTGGAATGTTTCCAACAATCTCCACCTTACAGCAATTTATCTGATATATCATTCCCTTAATTAATTCATCACCTTTCGTGCAAGCCAATAGAAGCCAAACACCATCCCAACTGCACAACTTCTCTAACAATACTGTTACATGAACATGTCTGCACGATTCGCTCCAATATGGACCATTTTGCCTCCATCAATAACTTGTCTTATAAATCGATACACTTGTCCATTTTGATATGATGGACTGTTAGTCAAATGCATAACACTTTGACCACCACAGAACACCACATCTTGTACTTGTCCAAACTTACCCAATAGATCCTTCCATTCTTTCAAGACATAACCTGAGTTGGATATCCTCTCATCCAAATCTCATTAATCATAACCACAGACTAAATCACTGCAATCACTGTAGGTGATCCTTGTGCTTATGTGTTTGAAGCACCCATTTCCATAGTCTTCACCTGGTTTTGCCACGTGTCTACTGAAAACACCAACTCCATGTGAAATGATGACCATTTCCCCATCGCAATCATCAAACTTCCTACTAGCATATAATACTTGAGACATATAACCCTTTTCTTATTCATCAATTAAGACATAAACCTAAAGAGAATTTATAATGGAAAGCCAAAGAGATTTTACTGGTTTCACATTATTCATACCAAATTTCCCGAGTATCTTCACCACATACTTTCGTTGTGATAACCAAGCTTACCATACGTTCTGTTTCTATGTATTTCCATTCCCAATATTTATTTTTCTACTCCCAGATCCTTCATAACAAACTTCCTAACCAACTGAACCAAACTGTTGATTTCAAACATGCTTGTGCTTGCTACAAACATAACATTTACCGCCAAGATAATAAATATACCATAAACACAATGGTTATACTTGGTTCTTGTAAAATTTGGCTCACCATGAAGGAATCAAACATCTTGTACCATTTTCCTGGCATGCTTCAGGCCATACAATGATTCTTGAGTTTGCAAACAAATCTCCTGTTGCGATTCTGAACTAACCATTCTGGTTGTTCCAAATACAACCCCTTATCCAAAAAACTCCATGTAAAACAATTTTAACATCTAGTTGTACTAACACAACTAGTGCTAACACAACATGAATAGAAATAAGATTTTAACAACTGGTAATAAACTTTCATGGAAATCAATACCTTCCAAATACCTTTCTACTACGAGTCATGCTTTGAACCTTTTATCTTTTATAAAAAGAGATTCATCAAACACTACATCTCTATCCATGATGATTTTGTGGATAGTAGGATCCCACAATCCACATCCCTTAACATCATCACCATATCAAAGATCTACCTGTTTAATCTGGGTCCTACTTAGAGTGCTGATAAAAAACATATGCATCACAATCGAATAACTTCACATTTGAGTAATTACCAGATGACATGTTCATAGCTCTTCTCGAATCTTCTTGTCTTTTGCAGCCGATAGTGACCGAGTTAACAGATAGCACAGCCGCTTTTGTCCACATCTATTGTTGCAACTTGGCATTATTGAGCATGCCTATTTGAGCCCAACTTCCTTGCAATACTTTCCAAGTTCCAAGGATATGAACCTACCTTCATCATATATTCTCAAACACTTGATTGACCTGCGAACACATTAGTCTTTCTACAAATCCACCTTTCTAACTTGGACACACTACTCCACCCAGAACTTTGCATTTGAACAACCTTGACCAAATCTGACCAAGCCGACCAAGTAAGCCCAGGCCCATTTACAATGGATTTCACCAAGCCTTTTATAGGCTTCATTACATTCAATCCATGGACACAATACCACAGGATATCCAAAAACCATGGACTTGAAAAACCACCTGCTTTGACCTAAAAAACCAAATTTAACTCATTAACTCTTTCACGGAGTCAAGGTTAACCCAACATACATGCTCCCCCACATATTCAATCTACATAAATCTATGTTTAGAATTTTCATAGGTGAACTGATAAATTTGGATGTATGCCCATTTACATGCAACCAATGATTTTTACAACTCCAAAGTAAATAATTTTTTACCACTCTTGTTGTTGTCTTGTTGTTCGAGGAGATCCTGCATCTTGAAGTTCCATAACTGAAGGTTATTGTTTCCATTGAATTTGTCCACCTCAAACTTAGAACTTTGCACTTTCTCCATTAACACAAACACAAATGCCCAAACCAAACTTTATAATACCTTTTAAAAACATAAAAAAACAATGATATAAATTCAAAGTTTAACACCGAAAGGTTTGATCCATAAAATATTTAAAATATATATTTACCTTAAAACCTTTTTACTAACCAAAGAGGTTCACCTTTTAAACAAATATTATAATATTCACTCGTTCCAAAAAAATTAGTTTGCATACATTTTTATAACTTAGGCTCAATGCATATACCTCGTGTTATGTGCATTCGAAAATTCAAATCAAATGGCGTTGCTCCCTTCCCAAGACCAGATCAACAATGATCACCAGTTATTGCCGAGAGCCCGTCCTGTCCATATCACTCCTTCCGGTTTCCACGCTTCGATCTTATAGGAATTCGTCCTCACATGCCAGATCTCATCCAACTCGACTCAATCGCTCTGATACTCAGCCAATGGATTTTCTTTTTCTTTTCTTTCAGATCTGGGCTCTGATATTATTTGTTAAACATGGGAAGCAAAACAAAGCATAAAATTATGAACATCAAAACAAACATAACATAACAGCAATCACACAATTGACATAATGACTTATAAGAAAACTCAATGTTGGAAAAAAACACGGGAAATGATAGTTGGTATTCTTATTATTTATTATTCAAAGAAAATTACAATAGCCATCAAAAGCATACAACCATCCTCTCCTCACAAACACACTGTACTCCACAGTACTACTGCACCTCTATAAGTATGCTGATATATCTAGCATTTCTCAAACAGTTAAAGTTACACAATCTATTCACAGAAAAAATACATACATACACATTTCGTAATATAGCTACATACATACATGTGCATGTAACTGCATAGAAATAACAAAAGACCACAAAATAAATTGGACCAGCAGTTCTATTTCTGTAGTTACTATCAAACCTGGCCCAGGTAATTCAAGTCGCTATTATTGGCAATACAAATGTGTAATGGAATTGATGCCACTGTAATACAACCAAGGTAGGCATGTAAACAACCAAAACCACCGTGGCTGCCAAGTTTTTCAGATAGAGCACATAACAATGGAATGGACGCACACACAAATTTTATAATTAGAAACAGACACGGTGAAACTACAAATAGGCACAACCAGCACTTCTATTAAATTTCATATTTTTAATGGGATTCTACTACTGAATAAATTCCAAACCTAATACATTGTTTTTTAAAATTAAATAGAAAGTGCCTACTGCCTCGACCATTCTTACCGATATTCGCAGGGAAATTTACAAATATAGTAATTAATTTAACCTGGGTTCCATGCTCTTGCTGCTATGATGATCTTTCTCTGTTTTTACTTCTCTTTCTACTTCTTTTCCTCGATCTCTGTGGGAACATCGACGCTATTCTACCCAATGATCTCTTACCGATTACAGTTCTATCCCATTGCTGGATGGAATTGTCTACTTTTTCTTTGTCTTTCCTTCGTTCACTTCCAAATTTCCAATTCTTTTTAGTCTCTGCAATTCTGCCCAGCAACTTGTTGGTATTGCTCTCTACTCTCAGTTGTTCCTTATTCTCTTTCGTGTTTACTCTTCTCTTTTTTCTTTATTTTTCTCATATTAATCTCTATTCTCTCTACCTTCCGTCTCTCTTTTTACTCACCATCATCTTCTCTTTTGGGAAGACCCCCCAACGCCCCGCCCCCCACCCAAAAAAAACAACCTTTCTTCCCAACTTAATGTATGTATCCAAAGGATCGTCTCCATTAAACTTTGCATTTAAAAACTTTAAAAATCCTCCCACCGACTTCTCATAGAGAATATAGACTCAACCTATAAGCCAATGCGAAGTGCCTTGACCAACCTATGACCAAAAAGAAATCGAATACCAATGAAAACAATCCAACCATAATAACTTTTTGCAAAATTCACTTGGCTCCAAGATCGAGCCCTAACAAACATTAGCACTATGGAAGGAAAGTCACGGGTAAACAAGAATCTAGGATTTGTCTCATAGAATTGGTTCTTAATGGAAAGAAACCAAATGTGTAGCAAATAAGGGACTCTGGTTGGGTGGAAAGAAATTTTCCTCAGTTAAATTTTTTCACTGAACAGATAAGTGTTTTAGCTTCTTATGTCTATTGCATGATTAATGGTGATTGTTAAAGATTTGATTAAATGAAATAATGTTGAATTCGTGAGTAAAATGAATTAAAATGAGCTTTCTTTCATTATCAATTTGCTAACCATGAATGAATGATTGAGAAGAGTTAATCTAGGTTGTATACTTGTAAATTGATAGCCCCTTGAATGGAAATATTTGAAGATACAAATCCTCATTTGGATGAGTGGGAAAAATATCCCTGATTTCTAGGAAAGTTCTTGTGTAGTTCTAGAAACCATTTAACCCGGTGAATCCTTGCTTTTGAATGGAAATTTTATAGGATGCAGAATCTTCAATTGGATTTTGGAGTAAGAGTACCCTTAGCTGGTTGTAGATTAGATGAAATTCCGAGGGTGGGAGGTAGAACCCTAATGAATAAGCCTGAAAAGACCCTAGTATGTTAAGCCTTAGCACTAGTCTTTAACTACGATGAAAACCCATATTTGAATCAAGAAGATCGACATTCATCGATTCAACGAAGGAAGAAGATATTGATCGTTGGTCAGAAGGAAAGACCATCAGAGTGTCCAAGTCGTAAAGTTGTAATGGGACTATGATGTGATGACCACAGACAAATTTTGGTTGTTGATCTATCGAAGGGTAATCTGATGAGATATGGGTCGTAGGTGCCCGAAACTGCACCATCAATCCTATCGGAAGGTGAATATCCGAGGAGGTATGGAAAGGGAGCATAGGAAGGATCTCCAATAGGGAAGCCCAATGGAGGGGTCTGATGGCTAGAGATTCCAAGGATGTGAAGACTGTAGATCTATTGGAGAGGACTCCGATGCAATTACAGTCGTTGGATTTGGGATGATTCATTCCGGGAAAGAAGAATTAGAAGGAGAGAGGTGTCAGTTAAATGCCATGAAACTATAGGACCCTGAGGAAATCCTGACCGTCAGATGGGATGCAATGAGGATTGTTGGATCCATCGAAATGGTCACATCAGAGAGCAGTGATTAAAACGATCTACGATCACTCAGAGCGGTTGCACTCTGATGGCAGAGGTCCCATAGTGGATCTGAGCTATTGATTCGTGGGCTGAGTGTTCAAAATAACCTCAACTGTATATCTATCAAGGGCCCCACCTATTCACATGACAAATAGGTAATGAGAGGTGTGATAACCGTCGAGTAGATCGAGGTGCCAATGCGATCAGAACCATTGATTTCCATCCCCAGGCATCATTGGATCTATCAGAATGATCCAGCAAAGAGATGCCATCGAGATGAGAATGCGGGTCATGTAACCCGCTGTTCTGACGAGTAGAAAGTTTTACTCACCATCGATTGTTGATTTGGTGGCACTGAATGAACTCCAACCATACGATCATGAATGTTTGGTTCATTATCTTCATAGTGAACCCTTGGAGTAGTTTTTTTAGGAGTTGGGTGTTGAACGAATGAGATTCAACACAATTGGATGTTGTAATATGAGAAGGTCTCATGCATTATCATGATGAATAGAAACTCAGAAGGATAATACCCGAGTCCTTAGTATAAGTGAAAGATGAAATTCACACATTCCACTAGCCTAAGAAGATTTAGGGGTTCAGTTGGGTTACAAAGTGGTATGAGAGAAAAGTTCAAATTCTAGGTTTGAATGGGTCGCCAAGACCACATCACTCTTTAAGAAAAAAATCATTTTTCCAAGGATGTCGATTTAAAATTTTGATGCTTTGACTAATAATGTTTCAATGTTTCAACACATAGGACGCATTGAAAATTAAGTAGAGGTGAATGTTGCAACATAGGATGGAAGACACCTCACATTTCGTAGATGAATAATTTGATGGTCAGAGGGCTAGGAAAATTTCTCTAGATCTAGTAGCTATTGTCAGAAGTCTCAAAGTAAAAAATGAGAGGCTCATGAGAGCTGAGGCTGAGTAAGAAGAGCTAAATGTAGTTCTACAACAAAGTTTGTTAGAGATTCAAAAGCACCTGCATCAAAGTCCAACCACCAGTGAGGCAAAATAGTCATGGTCACAGAGATTGAAAATCCCTTTTGATGCCAAAAAGCATGGATTGGCCCACAAAAATGTGGGAAGAAGTTATTTCAAGAAGAGGCATCATAATGCAAAGAAAAGTAGAGCTAGTGGAAGTTTTTCCATAGAGTCATTGAGTGGAAATGATACCACTGAGGATTTGTCCACTAGTGACACTGGACCAAGTGTTCTCATGAAAAATAAAAAGAGATGCTCACAGAGTTCTATGTTGGGTATGTGTTATATTATTTGCAAGATACACTGATATGGGAGCCTAAGGGGGTGGGGGCGGGACTATAAAGGGATTCGAGGGTGGTATCCCCTGATTTGTTTTTGGTGGTTTTTTGTGTCCATTTTTGGCGTTGTTTCATCACATGGTTTTCACCAATGATTTTCTAATTCTGGTTAAGAAATTAGGGTTGTTGACTAATTCAGGTCAATGGATTAGAGGTTTGGATGCCACATGATCCTGTATGTATATTGTATTGTAAACGATGAAGATAAGATGAAAAAAATATTAGATGTGCAACTCTAAACAGGTTGTTGGTTTTCCCGGTTTGGGTTTCCAGGGTAAAATCTCTATGTAATGTGTGTTTGTCATTGTATCTTTTATTTTTTTATTAAGAATTTTTTTGTAGTGATTAATTTTACAAGGTTAAAATATACATTTGGTATCATAGCAATTATTTTCTTAAGGGGGATGCCTTTGAGATCAGGGATTTGGCTTCGGTCTATGATAAGTCTTGTTACAGTGGGAGATCTGCGGTATTGTAATATCCCCAAGGACCAACTCTGTTGTAATCATGTTTATGAATTGTAAATCATATTTTGTAGGTTGGTGAGCCAAGTATTGATAAGATGGTGGGATTATGCATTTATTAGGCCGGAGAGCCTAAGTGTTAAAGGCCATGAGCCTGTTTTTGTATATTTAATATGCAAAACATTAATGAAGATTAAACATTGATGCGTGCGGTCCGACCATGAAGAAAGAGTGATGGAGGGCTAAGCTTCCACATGGTGGGTAAGGGAAAAGGGGTTGAAAGGTTGGAAAGAGGGGCTAAGCTTAAGGGCTTAAGTTCTTGAGAATAATATTTTATTATTATTCCAAAGCTCTGTGACCAACATGTTTTTATCCTAAGTCCCGAGAGAGGCAACACATGCAGCTCCAATGTGTGAAAAAGGGAACACATACTTGATGGAGGGCATGCAACTTCATGTAAAATATAACCTTGTACAATATCTACTGCAAATAGATAGTCAGAAAAGAACATAAAATATGCAATGGAAAATACAAACATTACACAGAGATTTTTCCCCTGGAAACCCAAACCAGGAAAACCATCATATTCTATATTCATTCATTATGTTACAATGTTTACAATACAAAATACATATAGGATCCAACGGCATCCAAAACCCTAACCCAATGACCTGGATTAGTCCAAAACCCTAATTCCTTAACTGAAAAATAGAAAAACCATTGGCAAAAACCATGTGCTAAAAAACCACCTAAATACATGACACGTTTCCCACAGGGGGGCTCTAGGCCCCCAGACCCCACGCATGGGGCTCCACCCCCCAAGGGGGGGACTAGAGCCCCCCCCTCTAACCCCCCTGCGCGTTCGATGCATACGCTCAGACACTACTACTTGTGCAAAGAATATAACACATACCCAACATTCTCCCACTTGTTGTTTTCTTTACATACAGGGGGTTACAGGGTTACATAGTCAACAATCTAGGGAAACAATGCCCATGGATCCTCTACACCAAGAGAAATTATCAGTGCTCACAAATTTTTTTAATGAGTCTGCAACATTCTTCAAAGTGTCCACCTTCATCAGTGATACTTTCTTTTCTTTAATCATGTCTCTCACAAAGTGATATTGAACATCAATGTGCTTTGTCTTTGAATGATAAACAGGGTTCTTCGCCAGAAAAATTGCACTCTGACTGTTACATTCTATCCTTACAACTTTTTGTACCAACCCAATACCTGAACATAATCTTTGTAACCATATTGCTTCCTTACTTGCATGAGTGGCTGCCATGTATTCAGCTTATGTAGTTGAAAGTGCCACTACAACCCGTCATTTGCTCATCCAACTTATTGGTCCTCCAAACAGGTTAAACACATACCCTCTTGTAGATCTCCTACGATCCAAATCTCCAGCCCAGTACGCATCTACAAATCCATGTATATGGACCACTCTGTCCAATTCCAGTCTTCATTCATAGCACAATCCATAGCTAGAAGTGCCACGCAAATACCTGAAAACCCTTTTTACTGTTGTCCAATGCTCCTTCCTTGGTTTTGACATATACCTGCTCAAAACTCCCACTGCATGTGAAATGTTCGGTCTAGTACAGACCATTGAATACATCAAACTGCAAAATGAACTCGCATATGGAACATGAGACATGTCCTCCTCTTCTTCATGTGTCTTGGGACACTGATTTGCAGATAACTTTACACCAACAAGAATAGGAACCTTGATCGGTTTACATTCTTGCATATTAAACCTTTGCAATATTGTCTCAACATATTTTCTCTAATTTAAGTAGAGTTTCCTCCTTTTCCAATCTCTTTTAATTTCCATGCCCAAAATGAAATTTGAAGCATCAAGATCCTTCATGTCGAATTTAGAGGACAACTGAGTTTTCACATCCTGGATAATCTCCTTGTTGTTTCCTATCAGCAACATGTCATCCACATACAAGACCAAATAAATCAAATGATCACCAATTAATTTAAAATACACACAATGATCCTCTTTTCTTCTTGTGAGGCCAAGTCCCATCATATAAGTATCAAATTTTTGATACCACATCCTTGGTGATTGTTTTAAACCATACAGGGACTTTTTCAGCTTGCATACTAGCTCCTTCTTTCCTTTCACAGCATAACCTTCTGGTTGCTTCATATAGATTTCTTTTTCTAGATCCCCATGCAGGAATGCCGTCTTCACATCCATTTGTTCTATTTCAAAATCAAATGCAGCAGCAACTGATAACATAAATCTTATAGAGGTTAACTTGGCAACAAGAGAAAAAATCTCACCAAAATCAATTCCCTCAACCTAGGAATAACCCTTTGCTACTAACCGAGCTTTGTATTTCTCCACTTTTCCTTCTGCATTCAGCTTCTTTTTAAATACCCATTTGTTGCCAATGGGCTTTCTTCTAGTTGGAAAATCCACTATATCCCAATCCTCATTCTTATCCAAAGATGCCATTTCTTCTTCTATGGCCCTTTCCCAAAGATTTCCATCCTCTGAATCCACTGCCTCCCTGACAGTTCTAGGATCCTCATCAGTAATAGACAAAGAAAAATTTGAACGAAAATCAAATGGACTATACCTTTCCAGTAGCCTTATTTCTCGAACCGATCTACTCAATACTGGAGTATGAGGATTTTCTTCTTCTGATTCATGTTCTTCTCTAGAGTCTAATTCATCATCCTTTAAATCAAACTCTATATTCTTTGGTTCTTCCTTGGTAGGAATTCTTGTCTAACAACATCCTTCATTTCTCTAAATACCACATCTCGGCTATACACTACCTTCTTAGTTTCTGGGTTCCAAAGATTATAACCTTTGAGACCATCTTTATATCCAATAAAGATACATTTTTCAACTTTCTTATCCAACTTACTCCTATTTTCCTTTGGAACATGAACATATGCATCGCAACCAAATACCTTAAGATGTGTGAGAGAAGGTTTCTTACCAGTCCATACCTCTTGTGGAGTTATGTCATCCAACGCTAATGAGGGTGATCTATTGACCAAATAACATGCAATACCCACTGCCTCTGCCCATAATTCTTGCCCTAACCCAGCACCACTGAGCATGAACCTTTCTTTTTCCATCAGCGTCCTGTTCATCCTTTTTGCAACTCCATTCTATTGAGGTGTATATGGAGTAGTCTTCTACCTTGCTATACCACACTTCTTACAAAATTCTTCAAATTCATTCCTTCAGAACTCTCCGCCATTATCTATCCTCAACACCTTAATTATTTTCTCTGTTTGATTCTCAACAAGATCCTTAAACTCTTTAAACCTATCAAAGACTTAATATTTCTTCCTGAGAAAATATATCCAAGTTTTCCTTGAGAATTCATCTATAAATGAGACATAGTACATAGATTTTCCTAATGATGGGACCGACACAAGTCCAAAAACATCATTGTGATCTAGTTGTAAAATTCCTTCTGCCCTCGTTGCACCAGAGGGGAATCTTACCCGATTTTGCTTCCCATATAGAAAATGTTCACAGAAATCAAAATCTAGAGAGGAGTTAGACATACCTTCAACCATACCTTTACCATGTAGTGGTCGAATACCCTTCTCTCCGATATGCCCTAGTCTTTGATGCCACAACATAACCTTTTTCTCCAGAGACTGTAGGAGTTCTTTCTTCTTCAACTCCAATATTAGGAAAAATGGAGCTATTACACCCATCACTAATAGTGCTTCCTAGAATCTTATACATAGTTCCAAACATAAATCCCTTCATCAACACCATTGCTCCTTCAGCCATCTTGCAAGTTCACTTTCCATATATTGTATTTACCCCTGCATATTCCATTTTTCTTACAAAAATCAAATTTTTGGCCATACTTGGGATTTGCAGAACACTAGGCAGTGTTTTAATCCTTCCATTTATGAGCCTCAACTTGACCCTTCCTCTTTCTATGATTCTAGTTGTTGAATCATTACCTAAGAAAACATTACATCCATCATGCTTTTCATATTTGCAGAACCACTCCCTGTGGGGAGTCATATGAAAGGATGCACCAGAGTCAACCAACCATGCCTCATGATCTGCATGTGTGCTTGAAGAGGCCAAGTACACATCCCCTCCTTCCTTGGAGGTCTTTTCTTATATAGAAGAAGATTATTCAGATCCCTTCTTTTTCTCAACTTTGGATCTACACTGCTTCTTGTAGTGCCCTTCTTTTCCACATCTCTAACATACCCTTACAAAATTTATGGGAGATTTAGATCTACCCTTAGACTTAGATCTTCCACTTGTTAAATTAGATCTATTTCTTTTCCGGGAACGTCCTCTTGCAAATAATGCATCTATGCTATTGTTGGACAACTGAGAGGGGGTGTGAATCAATTGTTACTGAGCTTAAACAATTATGCTTATTTTAAACCCTTTATACAACATTTAATGATAGTCACCGTAATGCAGGGAAGTAAGCAATAGAACATTCAGTATCAACCACACATATGAGATACACAGACAGATATTTCCCGAGCAAACCCATATAGGGTAAAAACCTCTTCTTCTTTATATGATAAGTAATCTTTACATTCTTTACATTATCATACATATGAGCACCAACTCATAATGAGGCTACAACCTTTGTTTTGCAAGATGCTACTTGCTGAGAGCACCAACTCTCTGGCTTCTCTAGCACCAACTAGAAGGAATCACCAACTCCTCGGTTTCTCTAGCACCAACTAGAAGGAAGCACCAACTCCCCGGTTTCTCTAGCACCAACTAGAAGGAAGATACAACTCCCTATGTTCAATCACCCACTTGAACCTGTGAGGACAACAGTCCTCCCTAGCACCTCCCTACCACCTTGAAATATAAATTTTTGCCAATGAAACTTATTACAGTGATACAATATTAATCATTGGCTTACCAGACTTATCATTGTTCTGTTAAGATGCTCTACTCTCCTGTATCAGTGTCTCTCTGTCTGCATATTCTTGGGATTTTTGATCTTCTATTTTTCTCTACAAGAGCACCTCAGCCTTCCTTTAGTGTCTTACCATATTGCTCCACACATTCCTTGTGCTTTATGTGCTTCTTCCTTTTATGCTCTATGCACCATGTCCATTCAATGCTCCATTCCTCTTCTCTATATTTTAGTTGTTGCTCACTCCTCCTTCTACACTCCTGAATCCCTCTCAACAACAACAACCCCCATCTCTTCTCTGTTCTGCATACTTATAGTCTCTGTGCACCTTGTGCATGCTGTCTTGCCATGTTTCTGCATGCTCTCTCATGTCGAGTACTCTAGTTGTTCATCATGGAAACTCTTCAACTTCTCTGGCAGTTAGATCCATCTGTTAATTGCCTCTACTAACAATCTTCATTCCACTGGAAGATTCCTAGAGACTCTTCAGCTCCTTTGATAATCACACAGAAGTCTCTTCGAGTCCTCTGGCAGAAACCATCAGTGGTTTCTAGCAGTTACATTGTGAACCTCCAACGACTGCTTGAGCAACTGAATCATCACTGATCAATTAACTGTGAACAGCAACAGTATCCCTTCGATCATACTTAAATTCACCTGCACCGTTGGATGGAGTTCGTAGGGTCTTGCGTTTAATTCATATGCCCACTGGATGTGACCGAGTGCTAAACAGAGTTTTAATTTCGTGATCTCGCATCTCGACATTCCTGTGATAGAAGATCTCGACACTCCAAGTTGTGATCGTCGAGACTCCGAGATGGAGCTTAGCATGTAAGTTTTAAACCTGCGAAGTAAAGCAATGCATATATATTCTTAAGCAATACAGAAATTAATCAATGGCTCATACACAGAATACACAGAGATCTTTACCGGAAACCCTCAACCGGGAAAACCTTTCTTTTTCATTATATCGAATTTCACCATTCGCCATACAATATATACAATGTTTTTAGGTATTTTGTAGATACCAAAACCCTAATCCCTTAATTCAGGATTAATTTACAAATCAACTAAAAATAGCAAAATCCGCTAAAAATAGCAAAAACTGTCCAAAAAAAAAAAGATAGCAAAAACCGCCCTAGGTGAAGGGATCTTTAGACGCAGTCGTCGTATCTGACGCACCCACACACACACACATGAAAAGAATATAACACATACCGAACATTCTCCCACTTGTTGTTTTCTTTGCATCCAGGGGTCCAGGGGATTATATAGTCAACAATCCAGGGAAGCAATGCCCATTGTTACTCTACACCAAGAGAACTTTTATGTGCTCACAGACTTTGTCAATGAATCTACAACATTCTTCAAAGTGTCAACCTTTTCCAACAACACCTTCTTTTCCTCAACCATGTCTCTCACAAAGTGATACTGAACATCAATATGCTTTGTCTTCGAATGATAAGCTGGGTTCTTTGCTAGGAATATTGCACTCTGACTGTCACAGTCTAATCTCACTGCTTGTTGTACCAACCCAATACCTGAACACAACCTTTGTAACCAT
>JASDQU010737333.1:10972-23995 GCA_032191745.1 Picea mariana | reverse complement strand
TCACACATATCTCTCATATATCTTAGATAAGATATTCCAACCAAATCTCCATGATCTTCTCCTTTGGAATGGTCTTGAATTATCTTCTCAAATATTGAAATGGTGGAGGAAGTATTCAAGAAGTCCTTTGAATTAATCCTTCACATATTCCTACACATTACAAAGCTCACACATACTTGAGATATATATGAAAACATGTTGATTTTCTAACATTTAATCACAAATTCCTTTTAAATACTAAAATGAATAAAGTGGAGAACAATAAGGTGAAACCCAAGTATATTTATGGGAATGATATCATGAAAGGTTAATGGGGCGATGAAATGTGAAGAATGATGAAGGGAAAGGTGGATGAGAATAGGACATTTCTGAGCCCCAACACCAATGTGGGATTTTGTGTTAGAATATAATGGATGTGCTCGTTTTACCATTGACAATATCACTATTTTCACCCAACCATAGGCCGAAGCCACCCTCCGAGCACCTTAACCTTGATAGAGAATCACTCCAGAAGCAAACCCTAGGCTAGATAGCCAAACAAAGGGTAGTGAACCTTTCCCCAAGGATGGTGCACCAACAAGAGCTAATCAGATAGTCCAAACCCTAACCAAGAGATAGTCCAAGCGTAACTACTAGCTACAGTAGCTGCAACGACAACTCTCCTCCAAACCTACACAAAAACTGGGCAACTGCAGTGTGCACAAGTGTTGCTCTGCAATACTGAGATTGTCTGCCAGAATGAGAACTGGCCTCCTATATTTATACTAATTCTGGCTAACTGCCTGGGCCAACTTCTCATTCTGGGTATCTTTCTATTCAGTATATATTATTATTTATGGTTGACTTCTTCTCTTGGAGGCTAATAACCTAATATAATTTATCTTATTGAGCCAACAAGTCTTCTAGGGTTATTAGCCAACTCATTAGGGTTTCTTCTTACTTCCTGGAGTATTCTATCCTCGTTGGGTTTACACGTGGAGGTAAATACCTCCCGTAGCTACCATAATATCAACACTCCCTCCTGGCTAGGGAGGTATTACAGGTAATGGTCTTGAGCACAAAAACATACCATTCACACGGTAGCATCAACATAGTCGTCTAGACTATCTCATGACTAGATCATGAGCATCATCATCACTATCAGTGTCATCAACTGCATCATCTCTCTAAACCATACTTCATCTAAGTAATCAGACATGATGCTGGATAAGTCACTCGCACCATAGAGTGATACAAGATCCATTCTTCTTATTTGGACATATGTCCTAGAAGATTAGATGTTCTGAACCATTTTCCGTCTGGGAAATCTTTGTCCTTTAATCATCCATCTGGATGATAATCATTTACCAAACTATTGATAGTCTTCAAGGCAATCAGAACAAAAATAGAACACAACTATGTCTATCCATAGTAGTACATAACTACAATCCAGTGGTACACTACCACACCAAGTAGCAAACAAGTACTTGATCAGTAACATATAGTCACAAACAATGGAACACATCCACCATAGTAGTATACATCTATTGTCATATGGTCTTCATAACAATCATTTGATGTCAACCTTCACAGAAACAATGTTATGATATAAACTGAATCATCTGGGCCAATCTTTCACTCACATCTGTGAGATCTGAAAGAATATCTACCCTCAAAGTAGAACATCAATGATGGGCTATCTTCCTTATTCTTCTCAAAAAAGGAAGAATGATTGTTCTGATTTATGAGCTTGGACCATTCCTCACCCTAGGCCATTCTTCTGACACTAAACAAAGTGTAACCTGGAGAGAATGAATCTGCCCTAAGGAATGTCTGTCCTTGACTGCTGAGCCTGGACCATTCCCCACCCCGAGCCATTCCTCTGTCACTAAACAAAGTGCAACCTGGAGAGAATGAATACACCCAAAGGAATGACCGTCCTGACCATTTCCTTTGTTAACCACCAGAGGAAAAGACTATCCAGTACCAACCTCCAAAACGAACCATTTCTCATGTTAACCACAATGAGAAATCGTTGTCTGGCGAGGTGGGACAGTCTTCTTGATTAACCCTCAAGAAGAGATATTGCCCTAGACCACTCCCCATGTTAACCACAATGGGAAGTGGTTGTCTATGGTACATCAGCAATCTGGACCATTTCCCGTGTTAACCACAATGGGAAATCACTGTCTGTCAGAAATCTCAATCCACTTTACGAACTGGAAAGAATCTGTTCATCCTGGACCATTTTTCGACTGAAAAATGATTGTCCATCAATCAATAATGCATCAGTTCTCCCTCCCAACCTGGGAGTCATCTCTTCCTTTTTCAATAAGGAAGTTGTCTCCACAAGCTCCAGCTTGAGTACGCAAACTCTTTCATCTTGGATAGAAGCTTTACCAAAAATGTTTGCTTATCTGCTCATCTGTGGAGATATGTATTGGAGAACCACTTTTGCCTTTCTGGACTTCATCATGGATAATGTAATGCTTGATTTCAATTGTACTTTGGTCTGGAACACTGGTTTTCTCTGAAGGCTTCATGTAGCTCTAATTAATATAATATATCATTGTCGGAAAACTGGAACATGTCCATGTGGCACTGCTTCTGTCATCATGAGATCTGATCTACTGAGTAATCATCTTGATACAATATCTCTGTTATAGAAAATCTTCACCACGCTTTTGTTGTGCACTGGAGGTTCTTCACCAAGTTATCTTTTTCCATCTACATGCAAGGGTCTCTTTCTGGTATGCCTCAAAGTCTTGAGGTTTCTCTTCATACGCTCTTTATTCAATTTCTCTGGAGAACATTATTTGCATTCATCTGATGTAAAACTCCAACTCATGGATGTTTTGGATGATATAATGACTCATGTAGAGATATGTATGGTGTACTGGAACAAGTAATCACCATAGTCTTCTCCCTCCATCTGGGAGAACCTCTAGTTATAGATCTCGCAATTCTTTCATTCATAAGTCTTTCATACACTGTTATTCATCATGACTTGCAGTTCATCTGCTTGATTGCTTTTATTGACTTCATATCAGGCTAGTAATCATGTGATTCTTAATGTAATGACTGGTTGTTCTGGCTTTTCTTTCTTTCTTGGAATCTTCATGTTATTCCTGATGTTTTTCTTTAGCTCTTGGTTCCATGGAGTTTCTTATAGATTCCATTCCCTAAAGATTCCATTTCTTTCTTTCATCATAGGATCACAGATGTGGATGGACAACCAAGGATCTTTTAAGTCTTCTCTTCGAAGAAGACTTCTTGTTATCACTGAAATTTCGTCCGCATAGGGCGACAAGAACTCTGCATCGTCAACACAGGACTAAAGTCATTCATGGCACAGGATTAATCCACAGCATGGCAAAAGGGTAAAAAAACTATACAAAATGACCAAAATTGAAGGGCGCTTTACAGAACCGGGATGCACGTGCATATGCACGTAACAGCAACGTACAATGCGCGCATGCACGCACGATGTGCAGCTGTTGGGAAAAAAACCAGCGCACCTGCTAAACGGCGCATTTATTGAAATTGGTCAGCCTCCCAACCACTAATGGATCAGCTCCCAAGTTGATTTGACACCAAATCTGAGCTCAATCCGCATGGGGGGCTGGTCAAAGACCTAATTGAGCCCTAAAGTGCCCCTTTTCACACTCCAAAGAGGTCACATAAACACCCCATACTAGGCTATGAAAAGCCATGAATAACCATCACTTTGAATAAGCTTGGAGTTCTTTCACCCACATTTTCATCTTTTCATTGTAAGGAGAGCAAGCTTTGAAGGCCTCAAGAGCCTTCCATTGGAGAAAGAAGGGACCCAAGTCTCCTTTCTTCATTGTGCCTTTGGATTTCATCAACAGATCAGCTTATACATTGGTGATATTGGTCCATTTGTACTTATTTTTCATTTATTTTATATGCTCATAGTTTTTATTAGTTTTAGTTTAATTCTTGTCTATTGTTTTGTTTTGTTTTCCCTAACCCTTTCCTTTCACAGCTGTCATTCCTAGCAGAGCCCAACTGGGCATGTAAGCACTCTTAATTTGCTCACCTAGCGACGAATTGGGTGCAAACACTTCTTCTGCGGTTGAACTGAACATGTATTGTCTTTCATGGCTGTTATCATGGATATATACTTCATCATCTTCAATGGATCATAGGATGAGCTCCCTCATAATCCTTGCTTCATGTATGAGTGCATATAATCGCCTCCCTCCGTCTAACATAGTCCATGCTTCCGTCTGTATCCTTATTTTCTACTGCAAAATATAATTGGCTCTCTCTATCTGACAGAGTCCATGCTTCCTTCTTGTTGTCTTCTACAAAAACGTCTTAAGTCTTTCTCCAATTTCCTCTTGATTGCTGACTTCTTTCTGTCTTTGCTTCTTCTAAGTCTCTTCATGATGGATTTGGCTTATCTTTCAATAGCTTTCACATGATTTGTTTGATGTATTTCATCCTTTCATGTGTATTATCTAATGATATCCATCCTTATATTGTTGTTCTTCCATAGGTATAGTTCTTCTTGGAACACATTATCTTCCAAGAGATAGATATACAATATATGTACAGAGATGATGCAAACAAGATATGTACAAGAAATAAGAAGAGTATTGTTATCTTTAGAAGAAGAAGTCTCTTTAATCCTACTTAGTCTTCTTTGTAGGTTCCTTTTTCTTCGACAATTGATGCTTCGTGTTTCTCCTTCCTTTTCCTTAGCTTGGGACAATGATTCTTGTAGTGACCATACTTTTGACAGTTGAAGCATTGTATTTCTGAAATATCTTTTTCTTGATTTGCCTTCTTCTTTGAACCAAACTTCCTTTTGTTCCTGAAGTTCTTGAATCTTGTTGTGAAGACTTGATCATCATACTTCTTTTGGGGTTTCTCTTTTGCACTGATCCTGTTAGCGACATTTCTGGTAAGGGGGGTTAGAATGCGAAGAAGTGGGTGAAAAACCCATTTACTATAAGCTCGGGGCATAAGTTTGCTTGTGATTAAGCGGCAAGCAAATTTGGATGGCAGAGATCCGCGCACCCGGATCAATGGCACACATGGGATTCCGGATCCCCCCCGCCTTTCTACCTTTAAGCGGAGGGGGGGGGTCTAGAATCGAGGACGCATCTCTTCAACGGTCACGATCAGAGCGCCCGGATCAACGGAGCGCAGGGTGATTCTAGACCCCTCCCCCGCCTTTCTACCTTTAAGAGGAGGGGGGGGGGTCCGGANATTTAATCAACGTGGGGCCCCCTTTTCCTTGTCATGTCATCTTGCCATCTATTCTCCACCCGACTATGCGATGAGGCTCGCTCCATTTTAGCCCCATCCTCATCCTCCGACATCTGTTCATCTCCCCTCTTCTGGTCCGTGTGGTCCCTTTCCCATCTCCGCATCCACTCATCACATGCCATGTGTCCCACTCCCCTTCCACGTTAGCCTCCCACTAAAGCGTACACATTATATCTGATCTCCTGCCCCCTTCCGCTTATTTCCTCCTGCCATGTGTCTTCCCCCATCACCTTTCTCACACCCTCATAGTTTCGGTGTCACCACTCCCATTATGCACCCCCTTCTTCGAGCTGGCCTCCACACCTATTCATTAGGTTGTTCAGCTAATCCAGGTGGCAGCGCGAAGGGTCTTCTACGTCGCAGAAGTGTCGAGTTGGTTGGGCCATCATCAATCCCAATGAAGCAGTTATTGAAGCAGTTGGTGGTGGTTAGACATCGCCTCCGCCATAATGGGAAAGTCCGGTGATGAATTAAAGGCACGTCAATTCGCCTATGGAACTGTCAGAAGTTCGATTGCATCTGCCATAAGTTGCACGATCATTCAGAGATTGCAGGTGCAGATTGTCAGAGACCATGTAGACGCAAAGCTTTTAATGCAATGTCTCGATTTTGTTGTTGTTGTTGTTTTGAGTATATGAAAGTGTTTTCGCCATTTTGGTATTTATCGATGGTTAAGCAGAGCTCCCGGTTGTAAATTTTTAATGAAGCACTTTTATTTTGGTTATGCATGGACTTTTGAGACTTCTTGCCTTATGAATGCCAATTTCTTTTGCCTCTCTGTTTACACTGTGTTAGAACAGCTCGGAATTGGAGGGTCCAGTCGAGTTGTAGCTATTATAGGATGATGTAGGTTGGATCACTATAGCAGTTACATTGTTTCTAATCGGTTCTTTTGATTTTCCCAACGCTGAGAGACTTGGAATTGGAGGATCCAGTCAAGTCCCCTTTCAGTTTCTTAAGACCCTGAACCAAGAGGATCTTGCATTCAAATTCTTTCTTCTGCAAACCACTAAAAGCTTGTTGTCGAAGGTTGTTTTTTCACTTTTCTTACCAAGTCTTCCACCTGATCATCTTTTAATCAACCCACTGGTTGAAGTTAGATCAAGACCTCCTTTGTTCTTTACATACCAAACCCAGTCCCTGAGTTAGAGCGATATCTCCCTGAATCTTTACCACCATTTGATCATCCCCTTATAAATAAATCATGACATTAAAGCTGATGGGTGTCGGGCTCTGCTCTTGCAAGCAATCCAGGAGTGACTTCCGACGCTAACATTTCTGGTGCCGCTGCTAGGGACAAAGTTGAATATTTTCCCTGGGATTGAACGACAACGATCAGCTGATTCTGAAGGTGCATCAGATATCAGAACTATTGAGATTGCTACTATGCACCTGGTGACTCCATTGTGACGACTCCACTGCGGCGAACCCATTGGGTTAGTTGTGGCTTCCAGCGGTAGACACATGTGGTCCCATCCACAGTTGCCTCTGTCTACGCCTGAAGAAAATATGGAGGTGATTATCAGAAAATGGAAGCCCTCTCAAGGAGAAATCTTCGCCACTCAATCAGGTATTTCCCCACCTCCTTCTGTAAAAACTCCATTTTCTTATTCTAAGCTTCCTAGTCATCCCTTCCCTGAGGTTTCCCGTTTTCTGAATTTCGGGAGTGTTCCTGCTAAGTTTTCTCCTCCTGGTCTGGCATCAGAAGGAGAGATCCTTGTCACTCCCCCCTCCCTGGAAGCTATGCCTCAGCACAGACCTTGGGTCTCATAAGGTTTTACCACCCCTCCTGTTATTACTATTACTGCACAGAGAGAAACATCTGCTCATTCAAGTCCTTTATCTCTCTCTCTGTTTTCCCCGTTGTCTCCTTCTCCTTCAAGAAGCTCTTTTCCGATATCTCCTGTTCGCACTCATTCTCCTCCAGGATCTCCACTACCTAATATTCCTATGGCTGGTGCTAATCCCCCTCCGAATAGAATGGGTGCCATAGTCGCTGCCAGATACGCCCCCTTTATCCTACCCCATCCCATGAACCCTCTCCTTGCTGGAGACTACTTGAAATACATGCCCAAGTTCACTGGAGAAGGGGACATAACTACAGAGGATAACTTGGCCGCTTTCTAAAGTTATGCAGACAACCTAAACATTGAAAATGAATATGTCTGGATGAGAGTCTTCATCCAGAGCCTGGATGGGGAGGTGAGGAAGTGGTTTAGAGGATTAGCCCCCGGATCTATTGCTGGAATCGAAGCCTTGGATAGTGTTTTCCTAAGGAAGTGGGGCGATAGGAAGGATTTCATGTATTACATGACAGAGTTTGGCTATCTGAAGAAAATGGAAGGAGAGTTTGTTTCTGACTTCTCCAAAAGATTCAATAAGATGTATAACAAGATTACTGCAGAGATAAATCCCTCAGAAGCCTCTGCCCAAATCTCCTATGCTGGTGCGTTTGACCTTGATTTTTTCCTTCTATTGAGAGAAAGAAGAGCCACCTCCTTAGCTCAAATGAAAGATGCGGCTATAGAAGTGGAATCCAACATATTAGCAGCTAACAGACTGAGTAACAAGGCTGACACAGACAGAAGAAAGGGAAAGTCTGAAGCCTCGACTTCTGGCCCATCGTTGCCCCGCACTCAAGTGGATGAACTGACTTAGATGATGAAGTTTCTGTCTGAAGAGATGGAGAGACTGAAGGTGGAAAGGAAGAAAATGTACAAGGTCCCCCAGGGCGCTAAAATCAAAGGGGGTTTCAGGAGGCCAAACAATATCACTCCCCCGACAGTACATAGAGAGAGGGGAAGGGACAGAGAAGACCAGAGAATTCAGGCCCCCTTTCAGAACAATTTTGTGGCCGAAGATGAAAAGGGGGAAACAGACGAACTTGATCCTGAAATTCACTTCTTAGAAGACACTCCTCCTTTTCCTCATCTCACTCAAGCAGTTTACAAGGAGTCTCTTATGGATAGTCAGCTAAATGAATTGAGCAAGGGAGATAAGGCTAGCGGCAGCCGAGGTAGGTATAACCTGAGGTCCGACAAAAAGACAGAAGCACCTCATATTCCTGAGCATTCCACTAGAACAGAGAGACCTGGTAATGAAGTAGCAGACAGTCACAGAGGTAAGAAGGCTCAACCCCTCTCTCCCATTGTCCACAATCATGTTCCCGAAGTAAGAGAAATCCCTAAGCTTGCATCTTCTTTTAATTTCGAGCATGAAATTCAAAATATCATAATCCCCGTGCCCCTCACCGAGCTAATTAAACATGGAGAATTTAAAAAGCGCTTCTCTGAGCTTTTGCAATCCAAAGACTCATCCACTCCTGTAGACTCCATAAACCTCCAAGACAAAAGGCCAGCAGTTGTCCTAGGCCCCATGGTAGAAGATAGAGATGATTCATTCCCTCCTTTCTACACGTCCCTGAACATACATGATAAAGTACTGCACAATTGCTTGATGGATTCAGGGGCTTCTCACAATCTCATGCCCAAAACTGTCATGGAAGATTTAGGGCTAGAAGTCACATGAGCCTATCATGACCTCTATTCTTTTGACTCCATGAGAGTTCAATGTCTTGGAGTTATTAAAGACCTGGTTGTGATCTTATTTCAACTGCCCATGAAAAGCGTGGTCATGGATATAGTAGTAGTTGATGTCCCCCCCAAGTTCGGTATGCTATTGTCAAGATCTTGGATAAAAATACTGGGGGGAACCTTGCAAATGGACCTCACATATGCTACTATCCCAGTGTTTGGAGGAGAGCATAGAAGACTATATAGGGAAGCCCAACTGGCCTACATAATCNGGCTCCATCAAAAAACATTTTGATGGAGCCTGTTCCCGAGAAGGCGCTGGTGCTGGGGTGTTTTTTGTGTCCCCTTCTCAGGAAACCATATCCCTGTCATATAAGCTGGAATTCGAAGCCACCAATAATGTGGTGAAGTATGAAGCTCTTATCCTAGGATTAAGATTCGCAAGGGAAATGGGAATTCAAGAGGTAGCAGTGCTCGGAGATGCCGAGTTGGTAGTCCAGCAGATCAGAAGCACTTATCAGGCCAAGCATCCTCCACTCAGGAATTACAGAAATGAGGTATGGGACCTAATTGACAGTTTCTTCTCAGCGTTTAACATTTCTTTCATCCCAAGAGAGGAGAAAACAGTGGTAGATTCCTTGGCTACATCAGCAAGCAATTTCAAAGTACCCTTGCCACCCAAGTTGAGGTATGATGTAGAAGTAAAATACAAGCCCTCCATACCAAACATTGGAAGGTGTTTGAGGATGATCTCGAGATCAAAAAGTTCCTAGAGACTATCGAAGAATTTTCAGAGATGCATATTGATCAAGATTTTGTCTTTGAAGAAAATCTTGATGGGGGTAAGTTGCTGGCTAAAATAGCAAAGCATGACATTATTCAGCTGCCTAGCAATCACATTCCGAGAGGACTAGTCCCGTTAGAAAGATTGTTCGATGGGAATGATGTGGCAGTAAAGGGAAGAGTTTCAGGTGATGATGCCAACACAGCTGAGTGGAACATTGGCACCCCGGAGAAGCCTAAGTTTGTCAAGATGTCAATGGATTTGACCAGTGAACAGAGGGCCGAATATACTGAGTTGCTGAGAGAGTTTTCTTATGTGTTCGCATGGACCTACGAAGACCTCAAGACATATGACACATCCATCATCGAACACAAGATCCCACTAAAAGAAGAGGCTAAGCCATTCAAGCAGAAGCTGAGACCGATAAATCCCATGTTCCTGACTGTCATGGAGAAAGAAGTGAATAAATTACTAGATGCCCAAATCATTGTCCCCTTAAGATATTATGAATGGGTGGCCAATTTAGTCCCGGTAAGAAAGAAAAGTGGGGAAATCAGGATTTTTGTCGACTTCAGGAACCTGACCAGGAGCTCAAAGAAAGATAATTATCCCCTGCCCAACATGGAACACATACTGCAGAGGGTAACCGGTGCATCTAGAATATCCATGATTGATGGCTTCTCTTGTTACAATCAGATATCAGTCATGCCTGAGGACAGGGAAAAAACGGCCTTCACCACTCCTTGGGGCACATTCATGTATGCCAAGATGCCTTTCGGGTTGATGAACACAGGAGAAACATTTCAGCAAGCCATGGACATAGAATTCATCGGAGAGAAGGACCAATTCATGGTAATATATCTAGATGATATCACAGTCTTCTCCAGGATAGACAAGGAGAACCACTGTCATCTGAAGAGAGTTTTCTTGAAGTGTCGGAGGTTTGGCCTATCCCTGAATCCCAAGAAATCTTTGTTTTCTATGAAGGAGGGGAAGTTATTAGTCCACATAGTGTCAGCAGAGGGAGTAAGGATTGACCCTAGCAGGGTAGAAGCACTTTAGACCCTGTCACTTCCCAGATCTAAGAAGGAAGTTCAGGCCTTTTTGGGGAAGATAAATTTTCTGAGGAGATTTGTCTCAAATTTTGCTGAGTTGGTGAAACACATCACGGCCATGCTCAGGAAGGGAAATGAAGTAAAATGGACTGTTGAACCCAAGGAATCTTTTGTCCAAATAAAGAGGGCGTTGACTGAGGCACCTGTGCTAATCAGTCCTGATTATTCTAAAGATTTCCTGATTTTTTCTTTTGCTTCTTGCGATACAGTAGCAGCGGTCTTGTTGCAGAAAAATGATCAAGGGAAAGAGAAACCTATTGCCTTCTATAGCAAGGTATTGAGAGATGCAGAACTACGATACGAGATCATGGAGAAGCAGGCCATTGCCTTGGTGAAATCTCTCAAAGCTTTCAGAGTCTATGTCTTACACTCAAAGATCACCGTGGACGTTCCTTCTTCCTCTGTGAAGGACATCCTCGTACAGCCTGACATAGACAGGAGAAGAGGTAAATGAATCACCAAGATCCTGGAATTCGACCTAGAGGTTAAGCCCACCAAATTGATAAAGGGGCAAGGTTTAGCCAAGCTGTTGGTTGAATCCAATTGTAAAGCCTTGGGAATTAACTTCATCAATGAGCAAGCTGAGTTGTCCAACGAGCATTTCTAGAATGCCTTATCACTAACAGCATGCGCCTGGTACAAGGATATCTTGTATTTTCTGTAAAAATTCAGACCTCCTGATGGCATGGAAAAGAGCAAGGTGAGAGCTTTAAAGCTCAAGGCGGTCATATATTGCCTCATTGACTAGGCCTTGTACTGGAAGGACCCTCTAGGGGTTTTTTTAAGATGCCTAGACCCACAAGAAGCCCAATAGGTTATGTTTGATTTCCACAGTGGCCTTTTTGGGGGTCATCATTTCTAGAAGGCTACAGCCCATAAGATCCTCCAAGCTGGGTATTACTGGGCCACCTTATTCCCTGATGTATGCAGAGAAATCAGATCTTGCATCAAATGCCAGAAGTTCTCAGGAAAGTAGCAGCTCAAATCTCTGCCATTAAATCCTGTAGTAGTCTTAGCACCCTTCCAGCAGTGGGGATTGGACTTCATCGGAGAAATTCATCCTCCCTCAAGTGGCCAGCACAGATGGATTCTGACTGCGATAGACTATTTCACCAAATTGATAGAAGCTGTCCCCACCAAAAGAACATCTCACAAAGTAATTATCAGCTTCCTGGAAGATATTGTGGCTAGATTTGGTTGCCCCAGTGGAATTGTCACTGATAATGCCTCCCCCTTTCGGTCTGAGCCTCTGGTCAAGTTCTGTGAACAGTTTGAGATTTCGTTGATTCACTCCACTCCCTATTATCCTCAGGGAAATGGACTGGAAAAATCTTCCAATAAAAGTCTGATTAAGCTCATTAAGAAATTGTTGGAGGACAATAAAAGGGCCTGGGATTCAAAACTCAAATTTTCTCTATGGGCTGACTGAGTGACAACCAAGAGGTCCCTGGGCATCTCACCTTTCCAACTGGTTTACGGAACAAAAGTTTTTTTTCCTACTCAGCTCGCTTTATCTGTGGAAAAATTCCTCCAGGACCTTGAAGGAGAGCCTAACAATATGGTCAGAAGGATTCACCAGATGGTGGAAGTGCAACAGATTAGAGAACAGGTCATGAGCAAGGCCTACGATCATCATCAGAAGATCAAGCAGGCTTTTGACAGGAAGGGCAGGAAGAAAGGATTCGAGCAGGGTGATCTAGTGCTCAAATGAGATGCACCCAGGTAGGATAGGGGCAAGCACAACAAGTTTGATTCCCTCTAGTTTGGGCCTTTCAAGATCATTGAAGTATTTTCAAACAACACTTACAAGTTGCAGAATCTAGAAGGCAAAGAATTTCTTAGTGGCCCAGTAAATGGGCATTTCTTGAAAGAATGTTTTTTGTGAGCCACAGTCGGCTCTTTTGTCTTTGTAAATATTGTTTTTATTCTCAGTTTAATAAATGACTCCATAGCCCAACAGCAAGGCACTGAATCTGCAAAAGTGTTCTTAGAGCATCACAGGGACGACTCTATCCCCCATGGAGCCTAATGTTAGCAACATTTCTGGTAAGGGGGGTTAGAATGCGAAGAAGTGGGTGAAAAACCCATTTACTATAATCTCGGGGCGTAAGTGCACTTGTGATTAAGCGGCAAGCAAATTTGGACGGCAGAGATCCACGCACCCGGATCAACGGCGCACATGGGATTCCAGAGCCCCCCCGCCTTTCTACCTTTAAGTGGAGGGGGGGGGTTATGGAATCAAGGACGCATCTCTTCAACGGTCACGATCAGAGGACCCGGATCAACGACATGCAGGGTGATTCTAGACCCC
>JASDQU010737332.1:123329-138294 GCA_032191745.1 Picea mariana | reverse complement strand
CTCCACCTTTGAAGAAGCAGTCAAGTAGAAAGAATAGAAGGAAGATGTGATGGAAGAATATCAATCACGAAAAACGATGTATGAAAATTATTCCTAAATGAGTTTACAAGATAAAGCATGCAATAGATGGGAGTGTAGATAAATACAAGGAAAGATTTGTGGCTAGAGGTTTCTCTCAGCAGGAGGGAGAAGATTATGAGGAGACGTTTGCTCTGATTGCCAGATATACATCTCTATCAGAGCCATCGTATCTCTAGCAACATCCATGGGTTGGAGTTTACATCAGATGGATGTAAAGACCACTTTTCTAAATGGAGTGATTGAAGAAGAAGCACACATAGAGAAACCCCAAGGTTTTGAGGTACACTAGAGAGAAACCCATGTATGCAGATTAAATAAGGCCTTGTATGGACTCAAGCAAGCTCCAAGAGCTTGGTGCAGAGCCTCTCATTATTTAGTAAGAGGGAGCTAGCCTTTGAATTTGATATGAAGGATCTTGGTATCATGCACTATCACTTGGGACTAGAAGTATGGAAAAAACACGGTGAAGTCTTCCTAGGACAAGTGAAGTATGTTGAAAAGATCATTCAGAAGTTTGGGATGATGGATTGCAAATCCATGACAACTCCCATGGTAACAGATTTAAGGAAGTTGAGAGATTTTGATTTTGATCTAGTAGACTCATCCTTGTATCGACAATTGATTGGCTCTTTGATGTATTTGGTGAATACTAGGTCGAACATTTGCTTTGCTGTGAACATGTTGAGCCAGTTCCAGGTGGAACCCAGACATGAGCATTGGATAGCTGCAGAGCATATCTTGAGATATATTCGTGGGACGATAACCTATGGTTTGAGATATGCCTCAAACAGTGAATTACAACTACATGGATTTACTGATTCAGATTGGGCAGGGAGTATAGATGACAAAAATAATACTTCTGGTATGTGTTTCAATTTGGGATATGCTATGATATCATGGGCTAGCAGAAAACAAAAGTCTATTGCACTCGCACTGCAAAAGCATAGTATATTGTAGCTTGTGATGCTTGTACGGAAGCAATATGGCTCCGTAAGCTGGTTTCTAGACTGTTTGATCAGGGGCTGGATTCGACCGTGATATATTGTGATAACTAGAGCTACGTGAATCTCTCAGAGAACTCGATGTTCCATAACAAATCAAAGCACATTGAGATCAAGTACTATTTTCTACGTGATAAAGTCTAGAAGGGAGAAGTGGTTCTCCAGTATATCTCCACTGATGAACAAACTGTAGATATTTTGTCGAAGCCTTTGTCCAAGATAAAGTTTGCATACTTGAGGGACAAGCTCGGGCTCGTGGAGATTGATCCCTTGGTTGAAAGGGAGGGGATGACTTCATCGGTTGGGAGGGAGCACTTATATGTGACATCATGGACTGTCAGTGAGTTGCATATCTGTATCATGCTAGCACAACTTAGAGATGGTCATACAACTTAGAGATGATGCTTACATCATTCTATATATGATCATACTAGTACAACTCATATATGATACATACGATTGGAGTTGTTGATATAATGGTTTGAGGAGCATTGTGCTAGTACAACTTAGAGTCAGTGCGTTGCAGATATGTATCATGCTAGTGCAACTTGTATATGGTCATACAACTTAGAGATGATGCTTGCATCATGGTAGTACAACTCATATATGATACAAACGATTGGAGTTGTTGATACAATTGCTTGAGGAGCATCATGCTAGTACAACTTAGAGGTGGACATATAACTTATATATGATGTATTGACGTCATGCTAGTTATGTTCATGCTATTACAACTTAGAGACGATGCTGGTGAGCCACATCACGCTAGATATGGCCATGTGAGTACATCTTAGATGTGACATACAACTTAGATATGATGCATTGACATCATGCTAGATATGTCATGCTAGTATGACTTAGAGATGACTGTACAACTTAGAGATGATGCAGGGGCTCATGTCATGCTAGATATGATCATGCGAGTACATCTTAGATGTGGCATACAACTTAGGTATGATGCATTGGCATCATGCTAGGCATGTCATGCTAGTACGACTTAGAGATGATCATACAACTTAGAGGTGACACAGTGAGGCACTGATCTACATCATGCGAGCAAAAATTAGAGGTGGCATACAACTTAGATATGATGTATTGACATCATGCTAGTACGACTTAGAGATGATGTAGATGATACTCCATATCACGCAAGTACAACTTAGATATGATGCATTCACATCATGCCAGTACAACTTAGAGGTGATGCAGCTGATGACATTATTGATGCAGGATGATATCAGATGATATGATTTGATTGATGTGGAGACTGTATGTCTCTGGACATTAGTTGTATGCTACTGTGGTGGATGTGTTCCACAAGTAGTGATTGTGTGTCATTGGTTAGTAGCCGTGTGCTACTAGGAGTGGTTATGTACCATTGGGCAATAGTTGTGTACTACTATGGATAGACACAATTGTGTTCTATTGAATGACATTGTAGCAGGTGTATGCTACTATCTGATTTCCATGGAGACTACCACCAGTGTTGGAGATGATTGCCAGCTAGATGGATAGTCGGTGTGCTGGTGGACATACATTGTCTAGGAGGAGAATGGTCTAGGAAGAACAGATTGTTGGTGGACCTAGATTCTCCCTATGGAGAATGGTCCAGGTTGACAGATTGCTGACGTATCATGGATTGGTATTTTCCTAAGGCATAGATTGTGGCTTGATTAGGAAAATGGTTCAGGATTGATATTCTCCCGAGGCACAATGATTGGCTTGATTAGGTTGAATAGTCCGCCCCCTAAGGACATGACGTACCGATTAGGGTGGTTGATACAAGATCGATATTTTCTAAGGCATATGGGTAGAGATTGATCTCTATGGTACATATGACTTGATTAGAAAATAGTCCAAGATTGACATTACTGTAGGAATGGTCTCTGTTTCCCATGATGTGGCTTTCAACATTTGTTGGGACAACCATTCTTCTAGGACGTATGTTAGGATTAGAAGAATGGTCCCTATATCACTCCATTGAGTAGGTGACTCATGCGAGACACTCTACTGAGTGCGTTGAGTTCAACAAATGACTTATTTAACATCATTCCCGATTACTCAGATGGAGTATGGCCTCGTTAAATGATGCAAATGATGATGTATGTTGATGCCAGGATGCTATCAGACGATATTGATAATGATGATGATGCTTGTGACTTGATCTGCTTGATAATGAGATATCCTGTGTGGCTATGATGATGCTACCGACATGATGGTCTGTGTGTGCTCAAGACCATTACCGTTAATATCTCCCTAGCTAGGAGGGAGTGTTGATGTTACCATCGTTGCGAGAGGTATTAACCTCCACGTGTAACCTTTGATTAGAATGGAATATTCCGGAAGCAAGGGAAACCCTAAATAGATGTGTGAAAACCCTAGAAGACAAGTCGACCTAGTAGAATAAATAATATTAGAATATTATCTTCCATAAAGACAAGTCGGCTCCACAAGAAAACGTTAAACATAAAATATAATTACCAGAAAGTCAAGTCGGCCCAACGAGAGAAGTCACTGGACATATTAATATAAATAGAGGACGTTTTAGCTCATTTTTACACCCAGTCAGAGCACAAGTCTTGTGGAGAGCTGCAGTTGCAAATGCAACTACAACTGTGATGGAGGAGCATCGCCATCAAGCACACGTGGAGAGACAACTCAACACCATAACACGCCTTTTGAATTATTTTGGAATCTTAAACGATGGCGTTTCCTGTCAATCTTTTTGAACTGATTGAAAAACTGAAGAAGATCAAACGATTAAGAGTTGAATGATCACGAGTGATCTAGGAACTCCTAGACTTTAATGTAATAGAAATTAAGTAGAAGTTAGTTTTTTTTCTCTTGAGTAGACGAGTAGTCGGAGGGAACCCTAGGAGCCCTCTAGGATAAATAGAGGTTTTGTATGCCCGAATGAGGCTGCTGCAAATTAGTAGGAGATTGCAATGATTTAGTTGTTGCTGAATTTTTAGTTCTTGTTTTATCATAGCTGTAGTCGTTTACATTTGAATGAATATAACATAGGAAAATTGATCCAAATTCATGGTGTCGCTACTGTTTACAATCCCCTGTTATTTTTGTTTTCAGGAATGGATGAGTTATGTTGTTGAGTATATGAAACTGCGAAGTGTTTGGGTAAGTTTCGGATATACCTCGCACTTCACGGTTTCGCGAAAATCACGATCTGCTTGGTGCAAATTCTCCGATGTTGTTCCTTCCCAAACTTGTTTATCCGCTGCCATGTCTCAACCTTCCCGCCAATGGCTAGGATCTCTTCGTCTTATGGAGATCCACAAGTTTCGAAGGAAAAGTCCTTCGGAGGAAAGGCAGAGGAGGAGAATACTTGAAGAGCCGGGAGCTGGAGCAATCCTGACCGTCCATTGGGACCGGACACGTGGCGTTGGATTAGGCCCTTCACTACTTTGTTTTTCAGAAGGAACAACATTTGAGAGGAGTGGAGAATCGCCGAAAGATTGGAACCCTTGAGTAGATCTGAGCCATCCGTGGTTCAGTAGATTTGGGTCGTCCATCCAAAGGACAAGTGTCAGTAGGGGGAAGGGTTCAGAACAGAGACACTTTAGAGAAAAAGGGTTGCGACTGTAGTCGAAGCGGTCAGAGTCCAAAGTCTGAAGCGCTTGAGGAGATTTAAGCCCCGGGTCATAGCCTGAGGTTGCATAAGGAGAGGGGCTAGAAAAAAGGAGCTAACGCCCGCAGTTTCAAAGATTAAGGAGTGCTGAATAAAGGGTCTGCAGGTTCCATATGACCCGCACTTAAGGTGATAAAGGGCTTGTGTTAATTCAATTCAGGGCCAACAAGGTCTCAAGGAGCTAATCCAACTCAGAGATTTGAAGATCCTTGACCGGGGGGTCGAAAAACCCCGAGGAGAGAAGGGTGTCTGCATCAAGCTGTAAGGAAGAATAAGGGCGTATGGTCATCTCTTGGTCTTGGTCTCTCTCTAGCGCTATCAAGTGATATTCTTGGTGATGTACTAGCTAAGTATGGCGCGAGTTTGAGAGAGTAGTGCAGCTGCAGTTGCTGCAGTTGTGTATGGTATGTGTTTTGTGGATATGGAGACTCTCTTGTGCACTACCCTTGGAGAAGGAGCGCTCTACTTGTCTTGAGTTGTTGTTGCAGTTAGCAGCTAGGGTTTATCTGTTGGTTCTAGTATGGTTTTCTAGAATAATTCTGTCAAAGGTTAAAGGTGCTTGGGGGTGGCTGTGTGCCTATGGTTGGGTGAAAATATTGTGATATTGTCTATGGTAAAATGAGCACATCAATTATTTTAACACTCCCCTCGCTCTTATTGCCCTTGGGTTCATGTATTTTTTAAATAAGAATGGATCAACTTCTTATTTTCATGAATTTAATAGAATAGTTTTAATGAAATGAGAGGAATGCATTTTTATCATGTTGGACCAAGACACTTGGTTTGTGTTCAATTCATGATAAGTTTGTTTTGATAATTTTTTTCATTAAGTTTGTTAAAACATCATTATATATCTTAAAAACATTATAAGTTCAAATCCATAGGGGGTAGGGTGTGTATACCTCCATAGACTTTACCAGTCAAATTGTTGGGCGGAGGGGGTCCCTTATCCCACAAACAAGGAGATTTCATACACCAATTTGGTGTCTGGCTTGACCATGACCTTAAAAATATATTATTATTATTATTATAATGTATAATACTCTTTATGTATTTTTCTACTAAGAGTGGGCCAACTTTTTATTTTTATGAATTTAATAAAACAAATTAGTTTACCAATTGATTTTTTTTAACCAATTTAACATATTTGATAATTTAAATGTATGGTTTTTTATGATTTGAATTTTTTTTAAGTACAATTTCATTTTAAATCACTTTAAATTAAGGTTAACATTACAAAACCTGTTCATATATTTTTGCAAGGACTAAACTGTAGTATAACACAAACATCATTGTGAAGTGAATAAAAAAATGCATAATAACATAAGCTTTTGTAATGAATGAGAAAATGCACAATAACATTCATTTTATAATGAATGAAAAAATGCACAATAACACATACATCATTTTGTAATTAATAAAAAAACACATTGACAAACAATATTTTATAATGAATTAAAAATCGTACATTCAAACATGTTAGGCTGTTTTATTTGTAATGTAAAACCCAAATAGACACGTTTTGCATAATGATATATTTTTAAGATTTGCAAAATGAAAATGTTTTGCATAATGATATAATTAGATAAAAATAAAAGAAAAAACAATTTGTTATTAAAAAGGTTAATAATAACTTCAATTGAAGTTAAATTTAATATGGCATTAAATTGCAAGATAAAAGAGAGGTCTTCTTTAAAAGTTTATGAAATGCTATCAATCACTCCAACTTAAGGGAAAAAAATGTATTGAGTGAGAAAATCAAATACTCTTAGTAGATAGAGATTTGTTCACAAAGTTTAGTGTTTGAAATATATAGTTGAAAATTTGGGCGAAAGAGAGGTCCTCTTTAAAAGTTTATGAAATGCTATCAACCACCCCAACTTAAGGGCAGACTGAGAAAATCAAATACTCTTATACTCTCAGTAGATATCTTAGTAAATAGAGCTTTGTTTATAGAGTTTAGTGTTTGGAATATATAGTTGAAAATTTGGATATGCATTTTATTTTCCTTATAAAAGTTTATAAATACTAATAACAACTCCAATTTAAGTTAAATTTTAGGTAACAAATTACATTTCAAGATAAAAGAGAGCCTCTTAAGTTAATAAAGAACTATCAACTACTCCAAATTAAAGTCATAATGCATTTAAAGAGATAATAAATACTCTTTGTACATAGATATTTGTTCATAAAGTTTGGTGTTTGAAATATATAGTTGAAATTTGGAGATACATTGTTTTTTTTTTTTAACTTTGCTTCGACATGAATTAGTTGGCTTATTTTATTACATCATATATGTACTATTTGAGGGCATCTAAAATGGAACGTGGTATATTTTGGTTAAATTTTCTATTATGAGCTTAAGATTCTAGTAAGTAGGAACATGGTATTGTTTCATTGTTTTAAAGAAAAAAATTTAGTGCCTTATTTTGAGACAATCTTCTTTGTAGTTAAATGCGGCATTATTAGTTCCAATGTTTTTTTAGGTCTCTGATTAAAATTCTGATAGGATATTGGGAAATAATTAATAAACGTTCTACACATAATATCCATAAACAACCAAAGTTAAGATAATAGTGCTAAGGAACATATGAGAATCCTATGCATTTGAGAAAATGGGAAAGAATAATACATTAGGATGTACTATTAGCAATAATGTCACCACTTTAAATTTTAATAAATCTTTTACAAAGGCCATGACACACAAGATAAAATGTTTCTTTTACCTATTGATACAAATCTAAATGTACATAACATTTTGTACAAAAAAAGACTTGCTCTCTTCATTATCTAATTATGCAACTAGCTTGGTGGTGAGGCCTTCCTTCATTGCCTCTGAATTCTTTGCATTGAACCAAATGTGTGAGATTCTTTTGGCAACTCCTTTTACTCATAGTGCAAGGATTGCCACACCCCCACCAAAAAGTTAACCACTGGTCTTAGGTGGGCCATATCTAGGTCAATCTTTTGAAGTTGGAGAGTTGCACATGAATTATGAGTTGTGAACCAAGGGAAGCTTTTATCTCATTTAGTATGATTGAATACAACATTTCTTTCTTTTTCTTTGACATGAGAGCACTTCCACTCTTTCCAGTTACCATGTTGTTTGGAACTCTAGAACCCAAGGGAGATTATCACCCAAGAGGGATAGTTTCTAGGTAATAGAGATGGGAAGGAATTGACCACAAATCGACCATAGATAGGAGAGACATAGTCTTAAGCAGATTTAGCAAAGGGATGGAACACATGTTAATAGTTCAACAAGAATGTCTAAGTGAGTCAATCTGTTTCCAATAACCACTTATGCCTCTTAACAAGACCACTTATCCCTCTTAACAAGCTTATATTTAGTGAAATACTTTGTCTTCTTCCAATTTTAGTTTTTCCACCAAACCTAAGACTGATGGTGGTTTTGGCATATGAGGGGCACAATAGCGCTGGTATCTACATTCCCACCAAGAAATTTGTACTAAACAGTGCTCTTGATGGATAAATAAGTATATTGATTGGATTTTTAGTCCTACCTATACCTACTAGTATTGACACTTTATGAGAAAACCTAATTGACTTTACTTGTTTTCTAGTGAATCAGTGTATCAACAAATCTTTTGATGAACCTAGTTGACTACTATTAAACAATGAAAAACTATTGGATCAATATTTCCACTACTGATTAAGTGGAACTTCACTGCTTTTCCAATGGTTTTTTTGTATTTATCATAAGATTTTAGATAATAATTACAAGATATAAAGAAGTACATTCATTTTTGGTGAGATGACTTATCTTTTTATTTCATAGGAAGGAATATTTTCCCCCCGGAAATAGCAATTGCCTTGCTATTCAATTTTGAATCAAAGGCAACTTTCCAATACATATAGGCTGGAAGCCATTACAACATACTCATTATGAGCTTTATGCATGTCATTATGAGAATTGAACCCAGGTGGGGAGGATAACAATCATTCCTCACAACCATCCAAGCTACACCCAATTGACATCCATCCACGACTTATCTATTGGAAAGGGCAACTCATATTTGAATCTATATATTATATGCTTTATTTGGGTTTATAAAGAAGTTATGTTTGTTTGAAATCATGTGAGAACATGTTTTTTATTTTTGTTTTTTGGGCATAAATGTATTTTTAATGCGAAGCTCATGATTTTTGATAGATTACCAAAATTGAAGCCAATCTAATGCTATTTGCAAGATAATATATGTGACTACATTTTGTTATAAGATTTGATATCGTTCTAATATATATTGACCAAATACAAGTTCTGAAAGTTGGTGTTCATTTTTAGTCTCAAAACCCTAGCTAAAATGGGAAATTCATCACAACACTAAATTGGGGTTAAGCGATCATTTACTTTTTTTAACTCTTTGAAAAAGAGTTTTAGATCTAATTTCACACAAAATCTTAGCTTCATGTTTGCATTAAAAAAATATGTATTTAATGCAACTTGGTATATTCAAATAATGATAGCATGGAAGTGTTAACAAAAACTTATGGATGCATGTGCTAGAAAGGAGAATATCGAAAACAAATAGTTGCAAAGTTGAATCTAGAAGCGGTTTGTGAATAACAATATATAGACATTTTTGAACTATGTGGGGATAACTACTCTTCTTTCTTTTCAAGAATCACATCTTCATAATGATGTATCTCCATGTGAAGAATTTTTACAAGAGGCAAAAAAGATCTCCCAACTTCATGTCCTCTATTAAGTTTTTCCTTTGATGAATTTTCTGGTGAACAAAATGTATTAGTGGGAAAGGAAGTACAAACCATTAAGTCATGAACATGTAATCACATAGTGTTTTCAACTTGAATCTTGTTTATTGCAAATGTTCTCTCGAACCCCATTACAAAATTTTTACATCTACATGGATGACATTTTTTTATCAAACAATTCTTAATGTTTTGGTTGAGTCATACTTGGAGCTTTATGACCTTATTGAGAATGTTTGGTAGATTACAACCAATGGGTTCATTTAGTACATCAAAGAAGACCATTATCAACGTTACCATCAATTCAAGTTGTTGCCAATACTGATATTAATGTAGAAGCCTAATAAACACATAGAAAAAAAGTCACTTGGTTTAGCTACTCCTTGGTCCCACAACTTCCTATGTTGTATACCTAAACACACCATGTTTATGCCTACAAACAAATCTATATTTATGAGCTATTTTATAGGTAACCTCATAGTTTTATAATAATGTTTTGGTCTTTAGACATTTAATATTTTGTATAAGGCCACGTATGATAAATGATGTCTTCAAAAGGCAACTAGTGTATTTATGTATAGTTAGTTAAAATGGGCCTAATTAACCCATAAAGGTAACTTGGGACACAAGTTAAGGATTTAGTCCCACTAGGATAAATATGGATCTTTTTGTTATCTTGTATCATCATTCAAATAAATATTGTTATTCATTTGAGTTTCATTTTGGAGAAGTCTTCCTTCATTATTTGAATTTGTAGATGCAATCCTCTCTTAGACATGTAAGTGCCCCTATCATATTTTTCTTTTCTATTTATTTCAACTTTTGAGGTTCATTCCTATTATACTTCTTATTATTATTTTAGTTAAAATCTATATATGAAAATAGTAGTGTGTTGATTCATATCTGAGAACATAAAAAACAAGAGTTTGTAGATTGAGGTCCTATTAGCAAGGCTTTTTTCCAAGGGGCATCTAAACATATAGTTTCTGAAGAACATCTTCAATGCTTCCTTTGTTTCTAAAGCTTAATCATCCATTTGGTACACAATGCCCAATCTCTAATATAGATTTTAATGATCCCCATACCCCTGATCCCAATAATAATAATAAAGAAAGGTCAAGCATGAGCATAAGTTTTCTTTAAAATTTCAAATTTAAATTTTGATGGTAATGAATAAGTATCGGGAGGAGTCAAATGCCTTGTAACCTCTCCCAATTGTGTAGGTGTTAGTTTTCTTAATTTTAGTTTGGAGGGTAGATAAATTAGGCATTAGATTTGATACTTGCCAATAATGGAAGATCTGAGTCCATCCTTTGAGGATCAGAATCAATCTTCCTCACTGTGTATTTAAAGCACATCATTTAAATTTGGAGTAGCATGGTTTGAATGGGAATTGAATGATATAACAATCAAATTTTCTGTGTTTCATCGCTCTCCTCTTTCATGGTATTTTTGGTTTAATTACCCATTCATGAACACTGGATACCTGTGTGTTGATTCACGAGTTATATCTGAATGTGTATGCAAATACTGTTTTTTTTTTTTTTTTCCATTCCCCGATTCATTGCTTAGCCCTATTTATTATCAGCGTCGGGACGAGGTTAAAGCTCTCGGAAATTCTCTGAAGTATTAGTGTGATTAATGAATCGATGCTATGAATTCGAGGATGGGTTGTATGATGAATGGGAACAGATCAACACAATTTTGAATACAAAGAGACAACACGCATGCCTGCAACGTTTGAGTCAAGTAACACATCACCAAAATCGTGGCTATGTTGTAGTAATTACTATGTGTTTGTTTGTGCCTTTTTATTACTCTCTTCTTATGGTCTGAATATACGAGAACTAGCTAGATAATACAAATCACACGAGGATAGTAGTGGACTTGTAGCGTACCAATTAAAGGGTTAAAATGTGGCCTGTTGCGTTAAGTAGCTGAAGGGGTAAATAGCATCAATTTTTATTGGTTTGGCTGTAAGAATGAAAAAGGATTGGACGCTGAGGATCTATGGAAATTAATTGTGGAGCTCAGAGAAAAAGTTACAGTGCTCAGGGAAAGCTCACTGTCGGCACTGCAGAGGGTAGTGGCGAGCCCCAGAGAGAAGACCCAAATCGAATACTAATTTCTAAGAGTGCAGAGTCTCTGGAGAATTGCTGTTGGACATCGCTGTTTGTAGATTTTGGCAGAAAAGAAAAATGAACTTAGACCCAAAAATCTTGATAGGGATCAAAGGGGGTGCTGTATGAGTCATGGAGATTTCTCCTTTTAATTGCTAAGCCAAATAGGAATTTGGTAAGCTTGGATGGGAAGATTCTTCCTTTCCCTTGCACCGATTTTTGGAATGAGAGAAAGTTACGCTCTCAAAGGTACTGCAGAAGATTTTCTCTTCCAAGAGATGGTGTTCAGATCCAGAAGAAGAGGACGAGGTCGAGGAAGAGCAGTCGCTAATGCTGAATTGCTTGATGAAATGAGGAACCTCGAAGCACGGATGGAAGCCATGGAGACGACGTAGCATAGAGGAGCTGACAGGAGATGTCAGTGACGAAGAAGAATAATTTCTAGAGGATGAAGCAGAGCCTGAAAAAGAGGCCGCAGAAGTGAGATTGCTCAGATTAGTCTTGGGAGCGAGTACTAGACCAAGGATGGAGGTGCCTATGTATGAACGCAACTTGAACGTTGATGAATTGATCGACTGGATCATTGCTATGGATAAGTATTTTGATTATGAGAATGTTGATGAGGACAAGAGAGTTAAATTTGGTGTGACCAGATTGAGGGGTCATGCATCCCTTTGGTGGGATGGAGTTTTATCAATTAAACATTAGAGCTGGTAATGTAGAAGAAACTCCAGAGAAGGTAACCATATACAACAATGGCTTAAAATATGATATACAGGATGAGATTAGCTTTCTGTCTCTACAGATAGTGGAACATGCATATCAGTTTTCCATGTAGGAAGAAGAGAAGTTAGCGAGGAAGCAAAGTCAATGAGGAAGAGGTAGAAGTCCCAGAGGAAGAGGACAACAAAGTAGACGAGGATAGCGACAAGGACATAAAGATGGAGACAACAACTCAATACAACATGAACACTCAAGCAAAGGTAATGATTCGAGAGGTAGGAGATCATATTCCAGAGGTAGAGGAAGAGATTTTCAAGTAAGATGTTATAAATGCAATAAGTATGGTCATAAATCTTATGAATGTCCAGAAAATGCTTCTACAAGTCAAGGAAGCACACATATTGTGAAAGCAGATGGAGACAATGTGAATCCAACTTCACTAGAAGATGTTCCTAAAGTTGGAGAATCCATGTTGATCAGGAGAGTTTTGCTAAAGCCAAACAAGGAGATCCAGGAACCTGCCCAAAGGAAGACGTTTTTCATAACTATGTGTAAGTCAAAAGGTAAATGCTGCAAAGTTGTCATAGATAGCGGAAGTATTGACAATTTGGTGTCTACAAAGATGGTGGATAAGTTGGGTTTGAAGAAGACCGTTCATCCAACTCCCTATAGGGTGTCTTGGTTGCAAAAAGCAAATCAAGTCTTGGTAAATGAACAGTGCCAAGTGGAATTCCAGATTGGAAGTTATAATGATCAGGTAACTTGTGATGTTATGCCTATGGATGTATGTCATGTTCTTTTGGGTAAACCTTGGAAATTCGACAAGAGTGCAGTTTCACGATGGGAGGAAGAATACTTATACTTTTGTGAAAGATGAGAATAAACATACACTCTGTTAACACTGAAAGTCACACTTTGACTACTATAAGTGTAAGCTCAGTACCCATCAAAATGTGAAAGAAAACAGTTTGTAAAAGTGCAAATGGATGGAAAACTCAGATAGGACAGTCAATAACAACTTACTCCATACAATATACACCAACAAATAAGGCTTTGAATAATTTCATATCAGTATTTAAAGACATAACATGAATAGGTGGAAGACTTGACAAGAAAATGTAATATGCCTATCATCTACATCAGGTAGTATTGATACACATATGAAGAAAACTCTCTGACACAAGAACTTCTCAACATCAAAGAGGAAAACTCTGATATTCTGCAAACAATATTACAATAGATCCTCAATTGTAACACATATACAATCAACCAATTGAATCATTCAATAAACTGAAATCAAAGCAAGATAGAAGAGGATGAATAAGAAAAAGGTCTGATTTCCATTATCCAAAGGGTCTTAAGTCTGATACATATAGTAGAGGTCACTCTTTTACATACACAATATCTCAAAAAATGAGTCCTCCATTACTCCATCCCAACCTTCCCTTCTCAAAATCCACTTTCATATATGGTGAATGATCTCTATCTACCCAAGGAGGTCGAAACCAAGGAGTTACATAGGATCCTCTTCCATTTAGGAGTCTTGTTAAAAAATACTCCAACAAAAACCTAACAAATTCCTATTTTTTGGGATTTTGTCTATTATGATAAATGCCTTTTGAAACAAGTCATTCTGCTTGATATGGAGATGGAACACATGGCCCTCATGTCTAACTAACTCCTAGAATACCATTCGAACTTTCCTTGACAGGTGGCAACCTCCAAACAAGGCGAATATCCAACAACTATGCAAAACAAAGAGTTTGCAGCGCACTGGTGTTTTAATTTTATCTTTCAAATGCCAAACTGGGTCAGGGCAAATTTTGGTCAGCAGGTCAATTCCATTATCATGCTCCTCCACAATTTTTTTTTAGAAAAACCCACATCACTGTTTGGGATTTATGATCAAATCTTTAGAAGAAACTATTACAAGAAATGAGTTCACAATGCCAATAGCTGAGTCAGCCAAAATCCTTCTTTCAGTTTTTAAAATAGCATGAAAAACCTCATGGAGTACCTGGTAAACCTGGGCTTGATGTAGATGACATCAAATTTGAACAAGTTTGCTTTCAAGCTATCTAACCTCCAATGCTCCTCCTTAACCAGTTCACAATGCCAGTTCAAACATAGCTTGCACACTTCGAGGAGGCTATTAGTTGATGGTATGACATAATCCTTGGAGAAGTGGTTAAATTGTAGGCTCTTAAAACCATAAATCTTCCTTGACATGATCCTATAATTGTAATGATGACAAAATTGAAATCATGTAGTACTTAGAGTACGCTGCGAACTCTCCTAGTGAGTTGGCAGCACATCAAACCATTTTGACTTGACACTTGAATGGATTGATAGTGATAAAGGGGAGACTTTGAGTACAACCTGGATGTATGACATGTCAAGGAAATGATGTAAAAAACTAAAGGTATGACTCATGGGGATTCTTACCTTGTCATGACAACAATCACATAGCTCAAACTTTAGACCAAGGCTAGATATAACCTTATTCATTTTGAAACCAAATATAACTTTATGATTACAACCTAAAGACTCAAAACCTATGTCCTATAAACCTTATGACTCAAAAAACAAAACTAAGGTGAATTTTTTGATCCATACAATCTTATGTGTTAACACACTCATATCAATGAAGGATGAGGGAG
>JASDQU010737332.1:70368-98057 GCA_032191745.1 Picea mariana | reverse complement strand
AGTGTTCTATTTAATTCCTTTTTCATACTAACAAATTCTTCATTTGTTCACAAAATTTTTCACCTCTTCCCTCATGCCCGACCAATTATACGAATTACTCAGCTGTGCATATGTCTTATCATGACCAAAATGTCCACCTAAACCTTCACTGTGTTTCTCCTTCAACAAATTATCTGTCATTGAGAATTTTGGTATGCACAATCGGCTACCCCTGAACAATAATCCATCCTGGATCAAATATTCAGTCCACGGGGTTTTGTCTCCCAACAAAGAATTCTTGCATGCCTCGTAAGCTTCCTTAAAATCTGCATCTTCTTTATACATCTCCTTGAGGTGTTCAAACCCTAAGGTCTCTACTTGGAATTCATGTACAATCAAACTCCTCCTGCTTAAAGCATCTGCAACTTTGTTAGCAGTTCCAACAATATTCTTAATAACAAAAGTAAAATTTTTCATAAATTCTACCCATTTTGCATGTTTTTGATTCAACTTTTCTTGTTTAGTAATAAACTATAAAGCTTGGTTATCACTGTACAAGACAAATTCTTTAGCGATTAGATATTGTCTCCACTTCTTCAAAGCTTGAATCACTGCATAAAACTCTTTATCATATGTGGAATAATTCTTCTTGGCGTCATTCAACTTCTCACTGAAATAAGCAACTGGCCTATTATCCCGACTCAAGACTGCTCCAATAGCTAATCCACTCGCATCACATCTCACCTGAAATGTTTTTCCAAAATCTGGCAAGACCAGAATTGTTGTTCTGTGATCTTCTCCTTCAACACTTTGAAACTTTTTTTAGCTTCCTTTGTCCAACTAAAGAACTTGTGTTTCTTCTTCATAGTGTCCAACATGGGTCCACATATACCACTGAAATTTCTGGTAAACTTTCTATAAAATATTGCTAACCCATGAAAACTTCTTACCTCAAATACGCTACTTAGCGATGGCAATTCTTTGATTGCTCTCACCTTTTCTGGATCCGTCTTCAATTCATTTGAAGATATCACGAAACCCAAATATATGAGTTCCTTCTTCATAAAAGAAGTTTTCTTCAGATTTATTAGCAACTTCTCTTGCTGTAACTTTTCCATCACCGATGTCAGATGTCTTAAGTGTTCTCCTTTTGTCTTACTGAAGATTAGTATGTCATCCAGATATACTATAACAAATTTTCCTATGAAGTCTTTCAACACTTCATTCATTAATCTCATAAATGTGCTTGGTGCATTCGTCAACCCGAATGGCATGACCAACCATTCAAAYAATCCTTCATTTGTCTTAAATKTTGTTTTCCATTCATCTCCCTCTCTCATTCTTATTTGATGATATCCACTCTTATATTCTATCTTGGAAAAATAACTTGCTCCACTCAAACAGTCCATCAAATCATCCATCCTTGGTAAAGGAAATCTGTACCTAATGGTTATCTTGTTGATGGCTCGAGAATCTGTACAAATTCTCCATCCTCCATCCTTCTTTGGACTTAACACATTTGGTAYTGYGCATGGGCTTAGGATTTCCCTGACTAAACCTTTATACAACAACTCTTGGACTTGATTTTTGACTTCCTCATTCTCTCTAGGTGTCAACCTATAAGMTGCTTTGTTTGATAAAMTAGCTCCTAGAATAAGKTCAATATGATGGCTTATACTCCTAATGASTGGMAATGAGTGAGGTAAMTCATCAACTACTATGTCAACAAAGTTTTCTAACAGTTCCTGGATTTCTATAGGAAAATMTTCTACAGAAGTATTTGTAAGGKTAACTCTAGGCTTCCTCACTACAACAAACTGCATTTCTTTTTCCTTCTTCACTTCATTCAAGAGTTCCTTTCCACTCATGAGAAATATACTTGAACTAGCTTCCCTCTTTTGTTCTTTGTCTTCTATTGGTAACAACATGTGTATCCTACCATTTTTTTCTAGGGTATAAGTATTCTTTCTTCCATCATGAATAACTCTTCTGTCAAACTACCATGGTCTCCCCAATAAAATATGACATACATCCATAGGAATTACATCACATAATATTTCATCCCTATAACCTCCTATTTTAAATTCAAATTGGCATTGTTGACTTACCATTACTTGATGTCCTTTCTGCAATCATGATACCTTGTATGAATTTGGATGTGCAGTTGTATTCAAATACAACTTCTCCACCATCTATGTGGACATTAGATTGTCAGTTCTCCCACTATCTATGATCACCTTGCAAACTCTGTCTTTCGTCTTGCAAGCAATTCTGAACGGACTTGTTCGTTGAACTGGTTCCTCCATTTCCTTCTCTGGTTTAAGAAGAATCCTCCTCATCATGAGGTTCTTTCCTCCTTCTACTACTTTTGCTTCCACATGCTTCTGTGATTCAACAATGTGTGCTTCACCTCCTTCTTCATTTTTTTCTCTTGGGACATTCCCAAGACTTGTGCTCTGGTTTTCCACAGGTATAACATCTAACTATGCCTCCTTTGGCTCTTCCTCTGGAAAAAGAGATTCTTCCTCCATGCCGTCCTTCTCTAGAACTTCCACCTTTCTCATGGTGACTATGCTATTTGTCAGCTTCATGCTTTGGCTTCTGGAACTTCTCTCTGCTGGTTCCCTTACCTCTGCTTGAATTTCCTCCTCTACTTCGTTGGCTTTGTTTCCTGGCCAATTTCTCTTCAGATTTGAAGGTTGCTTGATAAGCATCCTCGAATGTACTAACCAAAATCATGCTGATCTCCTCTTGTATTTAATATCTCAACCCATTGATATATCTGGCTGTCTTTTCATCTTCATTCTCTTTCTGTCCAGCCCTGATGTTTAATCGATAAAATTCCTCAGTGTACTCCTTCACTGATAAGCTCTTTTGTCTCAGGTTTTACAATCTTCTGAACATATTGATTTGATAGTCCTCTAGGATAAATTTGGCCTTCAAATTGGCTACCATCCTATCCCATATTTTAATTTTGTACTTACCATTGCTCCTGCATTCAGCTTGCAGTTCATCCCACCATAATGCTGCATGACCCTTTAGTATTGTCACTGCATGCTTCACCATCTTGTCTTCTTTGACATCTTCATAATCAAAGTATTTTTCCATAGCACGTATCCAATATAGGAATTCTTCAACTTTCAAATTTCCTTCATACATTGGTACCTCTATTCTTTCTTTGGCTCCTATTTTTGAAACAAATTTTATCAAGTGATCTTGTGCAACATCCTCTGCTACATTTTCTTCGACTTCTTCTTCTTCTCTCTTAGCTTCACTGATATCTCCAGTGTCTGGTTCTCTCCTCTATGCTATTTCCATGGCATCCAGTCTCATTCAGAGTCGCCTCATTTATTCTTCCATTTTTGTATTCTCTCTGCGCCTCCTGGGTGGCATGATTTCACTGCGTCACCTACAAATAGAAATCAATTTCTTGATATCACAGTTGATACCAACTTACCTCCTTTCTCCTTTGCCTGCTATATGCAAACAAACTCAATCTTATCTTTGATACCACCTGATGCAGCTCCCCTACTTCCCCGCAGGGCTACATGACCTCCCGACCAAAGGATCTCCGATTCTTGAGTCGAGTGAATCTATGGAACCTTAATGGATCCCCTTTGTTATTAAAACAAGGCCCTTTTGGCTTCTCAATCCAAGTTTAATTGACACCCGCGACCTTCCCTTTTGCTCCCCTACGAAATCTTAGAGTGCGGGGCATTAGTTCCTTTTCAGGTAAGCCCCCTCTCAATGTAACCTCGGGTGATGACCACACAACTGCGAACACCCTCAACATTTTAAAACCCATGGAACTTCTATCCACAAATTGCTACAGGATCGTCGATCTCACAATATTGATGATATAGTATGAACAGATGGTTCAGATCTACGCCTTCCAAGTCCACGGACTAGATATGCTTCTTCTGGATCCAACGAATGTGATCTCTTCGCAATTTCGGACTTCCGGGTCTTGAAATCTCAAACCAGACTTTCTTCCATACTCCAATCCTCCGTAGCTGACGATCTGCAGACACCTGACCCACAAGATCAATGGTGCTGATCACTTTGGAACTCCAGATTCTGGAGTTCTCAAACTTCAACCCTTTCCTTCCTTGACTTTTATTTGAAGACTCTAATCTACTGATGCATGTCCTGCTTGGATAAATGGCTGTGATCCCTTTGCGTATCCGGACTTTGGACTTTTCAACTCTCAATTTTTCCTCTCCCTGTGGAGTATGCAGATTTTTGCCGCATGTTCTCTTGATCTAACGATTGAGGATTACTTCGAGACTTCACCCAGAGTGCATGGATCTATGCCACGTCTCTCCTAGATCCGACGACTCTGAATCATTTTGGGTCTTCGAGGTTCGACAGTCTCAGTTCTTAACCGAAACTCCACAATAAATTTACTCGAAGCTTGTGATCTACTGCCAAGTGGCCACTTATATATCGACGATTCTCGGCTCTTTGAATATTCTGGCTTCGGGTGTTTCAACACTTCAACCTCCGCCTTCCTCTAGATCTTCCGACATGTCGACACGTATCCTCTGGTTCTAACAGTCCAGATTCATTCCAGTCTTTCAGCTCTTCGTGTTTCGGAAATCTCAAGTTTCGAACTTGTCTCTTTCTGAACCCACGATATTTGATGGCCCAGATCCACTCTGGCGATCCGACGCTTGAAGATTGTCTCAAACAATCTGACGGCTTAGATCTGTTCGTGCTGATCGAACGACTGAGATTATATTTCGGGTCTCCGTCTCTTCGAGCTTCAGAAACTTCAGTTCTCAACTCTTGGTCGATCCTCTCTCCTGAACGTACAAAGTGCTAAGCCTCGTGCACTTTAATCTTGATCAAACGACTGTTGATCTTTTACCCAATGATCCAACGACCACTATCACTCCTCCCTCCTGAGATTCTGATCTCTCTGTGACTTAGAATATTTTCTAAGTATTCAAAGGTTTCTAACCTTTTCTCCTCCCGTGAGTCCAATTCTTGGATCTCGTCAACACTTCTAGAAAGTGTTATTCCTCCTGAGATTCGTCCTTAAATGGATTTCTATTTCCCATGCTCACCTTGCATTCTCAGGATTTTGATAACTCAAATCGAAGGATTCTTGAAAATAAATTATTCTCGCCCACTTGACATTCCTCTGGTTTAGGTTCTTCGATGCTGGGTCATTTCACGACACTGTTCACACCTTGCACTTGGTCTAAGTTTCCTTTGTTTTCTTTGAATTTCTTTGAGTCACTCCAAGACTCAAATGACACACTCCCTGTGTTCGAGATGCACACCTTGCATACAAGTGTCATAAGAGAAATAATTGAAACTCATCCAATTTCGTCACAACCTCATATAGTCAAGCTCTTGAACAATCATACATGAAAGAAACTAAAATAACCATACACACAGAATATCACATTCATTTAATCACACATTAAATGAACACAATCCAAGGATTTGGGACAATTTTGTCTGTTCTATTCCTTCATGAAAACAATTTACATAGTATCGATCTTTCAGATCTCTATCTCCTCTCTATTTTGTCTATTCTATTACAATGCAACAATGAAAACTATCTAAGGACCAGCTCCACAAGCTCTCTTCATCCTGTCTATAACCTATCCTATCAAACGCTTAGCGGTTACCATCTCACCTGAAATGTTTTTCCAAAATCTGGCAAGAAGTGTTCTCCCTTTGTCTTACTAAAGATTAATATGTCATCCAGATATACTATAACAAATTTTCCTATGAAGTCTTTCAACACTTCATTCATCAATCTCATAAATGTGCTCGGTGCATCGTCAACCCGAATGGCATGACCAACCATTCAAACAATCTTTCATTTGTCTTGAATGCTGTTTTCCATTCATCTCCCTCTCTCATTCTTATTTGATGATATCCACTCTTCAAGTCTATCTTGGAAAAATAGCTTGCTCCACTCAAACAATCCATTAAATCATCCGTCCTCGGTAAAGGAAATCTGTACCTAATGGTTATCTTGTTGATGGCTCGAGAATCTGTACACATTCTCCATCCTCCATCCTTTTTTGGACTTAACACAGTTGGTACTGCACATGGGCTTAGGATTTCCATGACTAAACCTTTATCCAACAACTCTTGGACTTGATTTTTGACTTCCTCATTCTCTCTAGGTGTCAACCTATAAGATTCTTTGTTTGGTAAACTAGCTCATGGAATAAGGTCAATATGATGGATTATACTCCTAATGGGTGGCAATGAGTGAGGTAAATCATCAACTACTATGTCAACAAAGTTTTCTAACAATTCCTGGATTTCTATAGGAAAATATTCTACAGAAGTATTTGTAAGGATAACTCTAGGCTTCCTCACTACAACAAACTGCATTTCTTTTTCCTTCTTCACTTCATTCAAGAGTTCCTTCCCACTCATGAGAAGTATACTTGAACTAGCTTCCCTCTTTTTTTCTTTGTCTTATATTGGTAACAACATGTGTGTCCTACCATTTTTTTCTAGGGTACAAGTATTCTTTATGCCATCATGAATAACTCTTCTGTCAAACTTCCATGGTATCCCCAATAAAATATGACATACATCCATAGGAATTACATCACATAATATTTCATCCCTATAACCTCCTATTTTAAATTCAAATTGGCATTGTTGACTTACAATTACTTGATGTCCTTTCTGCAACCATGATACCTTGTATGAGTTTGGATGTGCAGTTGTATTCAAATCTAGCTTCTCCACCATCTCTGTGGACACTAGATTGTCAGTTCTTACACTGTCTATGGTCACCTTGCAAACTCTGTCTTTCATCTTGCAAGCAGTTTTGAACAAAGTTGTTCACTGAATTGGTTCCTGCATTTCCTTCTCTGGTTTAAGAAGAATCTTACTCATCATGAGGTTATTTCCTCCTTCTGCTGCTTCTGCTTCCATATGCTTCTGTGCTTCAACAATGTGTGCTTCACCTCCTTCTTTGTTCTTTCTCTTGGGACATTCCCAAGACTTGTGCCCTAGTTTTCCATAGGTATATCATCTGACTATGCCTCCTATGGCTCTTCCTCTTCCTCTTCCTCTGGAAAAAGAGCTTATTCCTCCATGCTGTCCTTCTCTAGAACTTCCACCTTTCTCATAGTGACTATGCTGTTTGTCAGCTTCATGCTTCGGCTTCTGAAACTTCTCTCCGCTGGTTCCCTTACCTTTGATTGAATTTCCTCCTCTACTTCGTTGGCTTTGTTTCCTGGCCAATTTCTCTTCAGCTTTCAAGGCTTCTTGATAAGCATATCCGACTGTACTAACCGACATCATGCTGATCTCCTCTTGTATTTCATATCTCTACCCATTGATATATCTGGCTATCTTTTCATCTTCATTCTCTTTCTGTCCAACCCTGATGTTCAGTTGATAAAATTCCTTAGTGTACTTCTTCACTGATAAGCTCTTATGTCTCAGGTTTTGCAATCTTCTAAACATATTGATTGGATAGTCCTTCGGGATAAATTTGGCCTTCATCTTAGCTACCATCTTATCCCATCTTTTAATTTTCTTCTTACCACTACTCCTGCGTTCGGCTTGCAGTTCATCCCACCATAGTGCTACATGACCCTTTAGTATTGTCACTGCATACTTCACCATCTTGTCTTCTTCGACATATTCATAATCAAAGTATTTTTCCATAGGACGTACCCAATCTAGCAATTCTTCAACTTCCAAATTGCCTTCATACATTGGTACCTCTATTCTTTCTCTGGCTCCTATTTTTGAGACAACTTTTATCAAGCGATCTTGTGCAACATCCTTTGCTACATTTTCTTCGACTTATTCTTCTTCGCTCTCAACTTCACTGATATCTCCAGCATCTGGTGCTCTCCTCTGTGATGTTTCCATCGCATCCAGTCTCATTCAGAGTCGCCTCATTTCTTCTTCCATTTCTGTATTCGCTCTGCACCTCCTGGGTGGTATGATTTCACTGCATCACCTACAAATAGAAATCAATTTATTGATATCACAATTGATACCAACTTACCTTCTTTCTCCTTTGCTTGTTGTATGCAAACAAACTCAATATTATCTCTAATACCACCTGATGCAGCCCCCCTACTTTCCCGCAGGGCTACACGACCTCTCGATCAAAGGATCTCCGATTCTTGAGTCAAGTGACTCTCTAGAACCTTAATGGATCCCCTCTGTTATTAAAACAGAGGTCCTTTCGTTTTCTCGATGCATGTTTAATTGACACCCGTGACCTTCCCTTTCGCTCCCCTACGGAATCTCAGAGTGCATGGTGTTAGCTCCTTTTTAGGTAATCCCCCTCTCAATGTAACCTCAGGCGATGACCACACGACTGCAAACGCCCTCAATATTTTAAAACCCACGCAACTTCTATCCCCAAATTGCTATGGGATTGTCGATATCACAATCTTGATGATACAGTATGAACTGGCGGTTTATATCTACGCCTTCCAAGTCCATGGACTAGATCTGGTTCTCCTGGATCCAATGACTGTGATCTCTTCACAATTCCGGACTTCAGGTTTTCGAAATATCAAACCCAGCTTTCTTCCATACTCCAATCCTCCGGAGCTAACGATCTGCGGACACCTGACCCGCGAGATCAATGATGTTTATCACTTCAGAACTCCATATTATGGAGTTCTCAAACTTCAACCCTTTCCTTCCTTGGATTTTATCCGAAGACTCTAATCTACTGACGCATGTCCTTCTTGGATCAATGATTGCGATCCCTTCGCGTATCCGAACTTCATTCTTTTCAACTCTCAACTTTTCCTCTCCCCGCGAAGTATGCAGATTTCTGCCACATGTCCTCTTGATCTAATGATTTAGGATTACTTCGAGACTTCACCCAGAGTGCATGGATCTATGCCATGTCTCTCCTAGATCTGACGACTCTGAATCACTTTGGGTCTTCAGGGTTCAATAGTCTCAGTTCTTAACCAAAACTCCACAATAAATTTACTCAGAGCTCGTCATCTACTGCCAAGTGGCCACTTATATATCGAGGGCTCTCAACTCTTCAACTCTTTGGGCTTTAGGTGTTTCAACATTTCAACCTCCGCCTTCCTCTGGATCTTCCAACCTGTCGACACGTATCCTCCTGGATCTAATGGTCCATATTCTCTCCAGTCCTTCGGCTCTCCGCATTTCAGAAATCTCAAGTTTGAAACTTGTCTCTTCTCGGACCCACGATATCTGACAACCTAGATCCACTCTGGCAATCCGACACTTGAAGCTTGTCTCAAACAATCTGACGGCTCATATCTGTTCCTACTGATCGAACGACTGATATTCTATTTTGGGTCTTCGACTCTTCAGGTTTTGGAAACTTCAGTTATCAACTCTTGGTCGATCCTCTCTCCTGAACGTACAGAGCGCTAAGGCTCATACACTTTACTCTTGATCAAATGATTGTTGATATTTTACCCAATGATCCAATGACCACTGTTGCTCCTCCCTCCCGAGCTTCTAATCTCTCTATGACTTAGAAGATTTTCTAAGTATTCAAAGGTTTCAAACCTTTGCTCCTCCTGCGATTCCAATTCTTGGATCTCGTCAACACTTCTGGAAAGTGTTATTCCTCCTGAGCTTTGTCCTTAAACGGATTTTGATTTCCTATGCTCACCTTGCGTTCTCAGGATTTTGATAACTCAAATCGAAGGATTTCTTGAAAATAAATTATTCTCTCCCACCTGACGTTCCTCTGGTTTGGGTACTTCGATGCTGGGTCATTTCACGACGCTGTGCACAACTTTCACTTGGTATAAGTTTGCTTTGTTTTTTCTGAATTTCTTTGAGTCACTCCAAGCTTCAATCGACACACTCTCTGTATTCGAGATGCACACCTTGCATACAAGTTTCATAAGAGAAACAATTGAAACTCATCCAATTTCGTCACAACCTCATATAGTCAAGCTCTCAAACAATCATACATGAAAGAAACTAAAATAACCATACACACAAAATATCACATTCATTCAATCACACGTTAAATGAACATAGTCCAAGGATTTGGGACAATTATGTCTGTTCTATTCCTTCATGAAAACAAATTACATAGTATCTCTTCTACGCTACTCTGTTCTACTGATCTCTCAGATATCTATCTCCTTCTCTCTATTCTATTTGTTTTATTACAATGCAACAATGAAAACTATCTAAGGATCAGCTCCACGAGCTCTCTTCCTCCCGTCTGTAACCTATCCTATCAAATTCTTAGCGGTTACCTACTCTGTCCTATTACAATAATTAATAGTTATTGCCAGATAAAAGTCAACACTCAATATTTGCAATCTTTTACAGTCCTTCACGACTTTAAAAACAAGTTACATTTTAAAATGTTGTTTACAAAATATCTCAACAACCGATTTAATTCGGAGTTAATTTCTGATTTGAAACTCTGTCATTGTTGAGATGTTGCTCCTTTGCCTCCACGCTCACATTTTGACTTTGAAGGCGATTCTCCTGCATCATAATATATTATAATTTCATAGTCAATCTGAACCGTTCATCATTAGGTTGCAGATTTGACGGTAGAATTTATGTTAGGTTTTTTTTTCCCTAGAAGACAACCCTATTTTATTTATGAGGTATTTGTATTGCGACGGTGTATGAGAGTGAATATTGTATTTTAAGAGAGGAGACTATGAGAAAAGAAGATGAAGTTACAATGGGTGTGTTGTAGGTTGTATCCCTTCATTTGTTGAATAATACTAAAGGAAGGATTGACAATTTACCTGATGGACGTAGCCCATATTGGGAGAACCACGTATATTTGTGTCTCTATTGTATTGTGTATCTTCTATGTTTTATTTTCACATCTATTTTATATTATTTCTTTGCAATCCTCTTTTTTAGAACAATTTCCATGGTCCATATTGTAGTAATCCATATGCTACAACCATTTCCATATTCTACTATTGCCACACACTTGCAATTTTGTTGTATGATTTTGGTACATGTAGCAAATCACTGTACTCTACCATTTTTTTTCCATATGAATTCACTTTTCTGCTGTACTGTTGACACCACTTGCAATATGTCAAAAAATACACACACTATAAAATTTGATTTTTGTATGAGATACATCACCCAATCGTACAAGTCCACTCAACTATTATTCGCCAACCTTATAGTTGTACAAATTCATTATGCCATAATGTATTTTCCGTATAGCTACCATTTCATTAAAGCCACACCCTTTCATAAACATTTCAAATATGGTTAGCAATGACGAATTACATACATACATGATATGTTACAGAGATGAAGTCAACAACATGAGACTCTGCCACAATAATGTTGAGAAGGGACAAAAAGAATTAGCGGTCACCATCGAAAAATTAATAGAAAAGGAGGACAAAATTCATAGGTTAATAGAAGATTATGAAAAATAGTGGCAAGCCCTAATAAGAGTGAGAAACGACGACAAGGATGAAACATCGAAGATACTTAATGATCATAGAAAAAGGATTGACCAACTAACTGAAAGGGTATATGTTTTATTTGCACAACCCATAGTCCACCAAAGACTACCATAAAATACATAACTTCCAAATAAAAGTTACCAAATATGTTAAGATAACTCGAGTTATCTAAATAAAATCAAAATTGAGATATCTAAATATGATGGACTAGACGATCAAAAGGCTATTATGTGGGTTAATAAAATTGAGGGGATTTTTTCTATGAAACCACTTGCTAACAAATCGGAGAAGATAGTAATGAAATCCTTATACTTAGAACATGATGCCTATGATTGGTTCACATGGTGGTCAAAGAAAACTAGCAGTTTCTCAGTAAATTGGAAAATGCTTATAGAAGATTTTATGAAGAGAGTTCATGATGCTAAATAATATGACACCTATACCAGGTTCCCCATTTACAATAAATAGGTATTATTAACAAATATGCCCATGAATGGGAAGTCATAACAACTAGATTTCTCGATCTCACAGACGATCAACTGCTAAAAATGTATATTTCAAGGTTAAAACCCATTATTCAAAGTAAGCTAAGGCTATTAAGACCTAATAATTTGGTTGAAGCTAGATGTATCACAAAAATGATCGAAAATAAGTTCACTAGTCAATAATAGGTAGTTTTTCAACCTCCAATTAAGACAAGCAGTTACACAATACTAAATATCACCACTCAGAAAGGGAAAAAAATAAGGAAAATGATTTCATAGATGTGGTAAGCATTGGACCATAGGGCATAGATAAGAAGACCCATCATTACACTACTTTCAAATAGTGGATGGAAGGGAAGAATAAGTCTAGAAACCAGAAAATGAAATTAATATAAGCTACAATTCAGAATCCGATAATGATGAAACACCACCAAAATTGTCAGTATTATCAATCTCATGCACACCACAAAATAAGAGTGAATATAAGGTCCCACAAAAAGAAATTACTTATCAAAAAGAAAAAAAAAACTACAAAATATATTCCACCTCATCTAAAGAATGTTGATAAGACCCAATATCTAATGAAAAAGGAGGAAGAAGCATAAATGAACATACAAAAATGAAAGCATGAAAAATATAATAGCAAGAAGAATCGACATTTTATGTTAAACAACTAGGTCAAAAGACTTCAGGATATGATGTACATAATACAAAGGAACCTTTCCAAGACTCAACGTAGGAATGAAGTCAAACCCCTAAAACCAGACAAAGACAAAGATGGTGCCACCACGAAAATATGTTCATCAAGAGAGAATCCTATTTTTATGCTTTGAGGACAATGCATTCATTAAGGGGGTCACAATGTAACATACATAAATATCAATAAATACTACTACTACTACTACTAAATAATAATAATTACGTTAATGAAATGTCAAAAGACACATCCCACTTCACCTTGTGACCATAGAATGCATATAAGCATATAGTCACAAGGCTCATTGTATAATCAATTATCATGAATTTTAATCAATCATTCATTACTCAATATATTTTTATATACCCACATAAATATTCTATCAATCAATTATAAACATAAATATGTTTATTTAAGTCCCTCAAGGTATAACAATTATCATAATTAACTCTATGGAACCCCTTGAAAACAATGATGTTATCCCATAGAAATCTTCTTAGGGCTCTCTCAAGCCTTTGATATGAACTTAGAGAAGGCAATTGAAAGGAAGAGTAGTAGACATGGGTGGAAATGAACTCCTTAATGTACATTTGAAACTTGTATGTTGTTACCAGGGTATTGATTAAAAAAGGTTTAATATTTTTTCAACTCTCTAAATTATTACCTTCTATGTCTCTTTAGAGGAAGACATTCGGGTGGATCTATGACCATCCCTATATCTCTAGAGAAACAAGAACCAAATTCTAGCTTTACATATAGCATTGAATTTTGGTCCACTAGATTCTAAATCCAAAATTATCACGAAACATCTATAGGAACTGTATAATGTTTTCCATAGAGAAACATATTCAAATATGGTGAGAAGTGAGAATGAATCATCGACAAAATCCCCATTAACTAATTATTTAGTGCTCTATTCAAGAAGAGGGATATTAATCAAACCTTTTCCCATCCTATTATTTATGAGATAGCATAAGGCTTAAACTACCATGACATAAAAGGGAATAGGTGTTATACACCATTTTGTCACTTTTCTTAGTGTCACATCTCACAAATAAAAATGAAACCCCCTAATCATCATTGAAGTCAAAGAGGATCCACATTGCCATTTTCCTTCATTCCTTATCTTTTTTCCTCAGTCCTAGCTTCATTTTACCATGGTCGCTCCCATTTCCACTTTGCAGGAGTGACCATATCCTTGATACAGTGTTAGAGGACTGACCAGGTCACTCTGTTTTCCCTTCTAAGGGAGTGACCATCTTGATAAGGTCAAATCCCATGAATTTAGGGGCATCTTTCAAGGACTTTCTGGATGGTTCTTGTTTTGTTTTCTTGTTTTCATCAAGATATGGTTCGAGTCTCATTCTATCTTATATTGGGAACAAGAATAACCATAAATATTACTCATCCTTTACCAAAATACATTCTTTCTTCAACCAAATCCCTAATTTATCTTAAGTGGTTGATCTTCTATGCATATATATAACCATGACTCTCATCAGTGGAAAAGGGGGGAGAGGATGAATAATATACCAAAATTATGATTCTATAGAGAAGAGCCAAATCTTTGCTAGAGAGAAAACTGTCTCAACTAAGAGATGAAGAAGGAGATATGGAGTTTAGAAACGTCACACAAAGGTTGTAAATTTATATATTCTTATCAATATAACTTGGTATGGTTCTCTTATGTTCGCTTGTTCACTCTTTTCTTTTGATTTCTTCATAGTAAGTTATCAAGTAGGATTATTTTCATTTAATCCTAGGAGGTAGTAGAAGAAGTATTGTTTCTTTTTGTGCTTGCAGGAATTAACTTCACCGAAGGAGCTGCTAGATTAGAGCTCATCGAGATCAGAGCAGCAAGGATGGATGCCGGAATAAGGTGCACCACTTTTTCTCTTTTCTACCTAACCCTCCTGCAAAGAAATAAAATAATGATCTTAGAGAATTTTAGTTACCATTTGTTTTCATTCTGTCTTTCCCCAAGGAACCATATCAAGGGAGTGATCACTTTGTTCACAGAGTAATTTCTCTACCATAGAAAATGGTGACCATACTAAGGATGAACATTTTGTTTTTCTTTGGTTCCTAGCCCTTAAGTCTTTTGAATTTGTTTATCCTTAGCATCTTGGATCTTTTTTGACTTTTCCACCATTAAAGTTCTGGCATTATCTGAGTTTTTTCAACTTTTTGAGACCCCTGAGTCATCACAGAACATCCATCATCTCATGGTCGCTCCCCGTTGAATTGACACAAAGAGTCTTAGACACATTCTTCTAGACCATTGGGTAGCGACCATCACCCTTTGGTTGCTCTGTTTTCTACCCTGAGGGAGCGTCCACCTATAGCAGTTTAGTTTGGTTTTTGTCTCTCTATTTATCTCTCAGATTTTTTGTTGGATCTTCTTGTGACTGTTTGGGATTCTTCATCGAGTCTTAGTGATCAATTCTAGGTGGTCATGTAAGTTTTATTATCCCTTTCCTTGAGTGAGTTTGTGTCAATCCTTTTCTATTTCTATTTTCATCTTGCATATTCCATTTGGTTTGTTTTCTTTGTCTCCAAATTTGCATGCTTGCATGAATTGTTCTCAGTGCTTGATTCATGAGGTTCTTATGTTCTTTGCTAAGATTCTTCTTGATCAAGCTCTTGAGGTTTTTCTTGGCTTAACTGACTCCTTGTTTGACATTAGTCTCTCAAGTGTCATTGAACTTTCTGTTTCAGTACTCTTTTAGCCAAGATTGTAAGTGTCTTTTGTTTGCTAGCTTGATTTATTTGATTGCTTGCTTGCAGTGTTATCAATGGTTCCTTGCTTTCTCTTTTACTTTTGTGTGAATACTTGTGAAAAGCATAAATCAACTTGTTTTTCATTAAAGAAAAAAATACCGGTTTATTTTGTTAAACATATCATCAATCTTACAAGAGAAAGTTAAATATGCATTTCAGGTTTTTGTTTTGCAAAGAGTAGTAATTTTGAAGAATATCTTGAGTGTTTTGTTTCTTTTGTGGTTCTACTCGTTGATTACATTAGTTTTGGTTTATCTTAAATATTTGTGTTTTTGTGAAAGGAAATAAAGAGAAAATACTCTCCCTCTCATAGATAGAATTCATTGAATGAAAATTTCTGCATTTCATTCTTTGCATCCCTTTTTGGAGTTGAGTCTCTCACACCACCGGTTTCATCTCCACAGCTTGAGTAAATAACAACCCATAAAATCAAGCGCTAATACAAATCACTAATAACATTTTCTTTTTGAATGGTAGAAAACCAATATTAGTCTAGGCTAGAGCTTTGGAATAGGTTGTGAGGTTAATATTCCAAAGCTGTAAATCAACCATACATCCTTGAATTAGGGAGTGAAATATAGTTGATATATCACTGTATTTGGGATGCCCTTCTAACACAAGGGTCAAACACAAGGTCACATTGGGACCAACATAGTAGTCAAAACTTCTTTGTTGGTTTTGATGTAGTGGTTGCACATATTATAAACAATGTCTAAAGGCACTCGGGGTCACTTGGGAGACATCTCTTAAGGGGATTTCAAGCTTAGTTACCCCGCCCTTGCGTGTAAACCGGACCTTCGACTGTCCCCCCATCATTGTGGTATAATAGGTGGTACCTTAGAGGCCATAATATTTTAGGGTTCATACACAAGGTGACAACAAAGGAAATTTTTTGTTTTACTTGGGATTGACATTGGCTAGAGTCACTCAGACTCCTTGGAGGGTTTCCCACTACCCAGTGAGGTGACTTGCACCAAGGTGGAATTTCGTTAAGTAGGTTGTCAACGTAACTTTTCCACCCTTCACAACCCAACGCCTTCATGCATCGATCCTGCGATGTTGGATTTCATCACCAACTAGCTCTTCTTTGTGCGAATGTTTATTTGCGTGGTTTTCTCCTTAAATTCTTAGTGAATGATTTTTAGCTAGTTCTTTTTATTCTTTATTTGGGTCATAGTTTGCCTTAGGTATTTTCATTTTTACTTTTTCATAATCACCACAACTGATGATGACGACCTTCTCTGATCCCGTAGGATGCAAGGATTACCTCCTGAAGATTACCAACCCCTGCCTCCTCACTCACTCGAAGGCGCCTCTCCAGAAAGGGTTGCCGATGAAGAAAATTATTCAGAAATTGGAAGTGCCGCTACTCCATTGCTCCCATAATCTGAGGGATAAATAGTGGTTTATCATGTAGGTTTCAACCCTCCTACAAACCCACCTTTCACAAACCCTTTGGATCCAATTTTAGTGAGAGTTAATTATTCCAGTGAGATTATACCTGAGGATTATCCTCGTTTACCCTCCCAAAATTTTGAATAGGTGAATATGGCATCAGGGAAATATCATGATAGTGATGGATTTGTAACCCCCATCAAGATATTTGATATAATGGATTCTACACTTGTATGGGAAACACCCTCTGGACACAACATTTTTGAACGATTTAGACAAAATCTGACCGATTTCTTTTCTCTATCGCATGTGTCCACACCCACTGTTGCTCCTATTGCAAAACCACTTCCTTCTCCCCTCCCCTTGGAAGGAACGACCATGTCCCACATTAACTCCCATTTTAGTCAAATGAATGTAACTCAAGTGCCTCAATTACCGTCGAATTATAATTTCTTAGAAAATAGTTTGAGTCTATTTTCATCTGGTCCAGTTGGTAACATTACGAAAATTGTTCCAACTGTCATGCCCATCCCACCCTCTGTTCCAAACCACTCTGGGGTGAGACCTCTTGTTGGTCCAACTTCCATGAGAGTTCACACTCCTATTGAGGGGAAACCTTCCACCAACATGAATCTTTTAGGAATCCATCAAACAATTGGAGTTCCACCTCCAACTGGCCAATACATCGAGGGTCCATACCCTACTAGGGGGAAACCTCTGACCTATAGTTTTCCTGGGGGGTCTCAATATCTAGCTGCTGGGCAACCTACAATTGGAGGGTATCTTGGGATAGGTCCTTATCTAGATACGGGGCTACCTATGGCTGGTGGGTATCTTGGGTTAAATACGTACCTAGTTGGGGGGAAACCCCCGGCTGGTGGATATCCCATCACTAGTCAATACCTCGCTGGAGGAAAACCGCCGGTTAATGGACAACATCCTGTTGCAGGGAATCCATTTATGGTAGGTAAAATTTTGATTGGTGGTAATCCAGGTGTACGAGGACCCTATGATCATTTAGCACCTCATAGTCTTAACTCCATACATCCATATCTAGGAACTTCTCATTCATCTTGGACTCATAATATCCATCAATAACAATATTTTCAGGCTGGACCATCTCATCCTATACCCAACTTCCCACAACCAGAACCTTACATAGGGGGTCCTTTCCAAGCTAGTCATGGCTCTACTGGGTTTCCATCATCTCATCCATATTACCACAACCCATCGATCAACTGTCAACTTCCGTTTTTTGGCTACCTTAGATTTTCCAGATTTATCAAGGTCGACCAATGATCCCATCCACCATGCTCCCTTTTGGCCTCCCATTCCCCATAAATTACTGTCAAACATTCCTAAATTTGATGGCAAATCTTGAGAAGACCCAAATACCCACGTGATGACTTACCATCTTTGGTGTTCTTCCAATTCCTTGTTGGACGGTTCCATTAGATTACATATTTTCCAGCAAACTATTATAGTTTCAGTGGCCAAATGGTACATTGAATTGCTTCCCCTATCTTACAATGATTTTAATTCCCTCGCCATGACCTTTCTCACCCATTTCCAATTACCATTTCGATATGAGATGAGCACTAAAATTTTAACCTCATTGCGGAAATCTACCTCCACCCACATCTCCGATCATATACCTGAGTGGAGGAGATGCAGATGATTGATTAAAAATCACATTCCTGATCAATTATTGGTTGAATGGTTTACTAATTCACTGTTACCATCCAATGCTTATGATGTCGCCATGAGTGGCGTAGTCACAGAAGAACAAGAAATTAGTCATGCCCAATACTTAGATCTAGTTTATTCTCAGACTGAAATTCCTAATGCGCTGCGCCCATCAACTGATCCTACACATCCCATTCAATATTCCCATGCCGATGGTGTGGTCGGATCTGTCAAAATCCAATCTACTACCGGAAAACATGGTTCCCAACCATCACAACCATCTAACCCTTCTTCCTCACAGGATGTCACTAATACCAAATCTACTTATACCTCTGCCAAATCCTCTGAAGTCAATGCGGTACAATCCGAATCATCCCAAACTTCTGGAGGAAAGAAGAAGAATAAAGGAAAATCCAATAAATCTTCCAATAAGCAGGAAGAAAAACAAAACCCTGAAACCACTTTCGAGAATAAAATCAAGTGTAAAGCCAAATATCCTTGTCTTATTTGTGGAGATGATCATTACACATGAGATTTCCCTCATCATGATGCTGTTAGAAAAATAATCAAAGGAGAGTCCCAACCTGTTGTTTTGACCAATCATTTCCCTTCTCAACAACAAAAACATATGATTACCCAAAACCCTGCCCCTCCCCATGGGAGTAATGTAGGTCATCCTCATCAAGTGGATGCTTCATCTAGTAACAAAGTATTCATGATGAAATTTGTTGATTTTACTACTAGAGCCAAAGACTATGACCCCATTCCATAAAACTCTGGAAGTGTCGATCTCAAGACCTCCACCTAATCCATATCATCTATCCCTCCTCCATCTTCTGGCTCTCTTCATATTGAGAATCCTAATGTTGACTTGGTGTTGCGCCCTCCCAAGGGCATAATTCGTAAGTAAGATTTTAATCCCAATGCTCATGCCACACAAAGTTATAACATCATTGAGGACTTGGCACAAGCACCTTATGCAATGTCGACCCTCGAAGTTCTACAAAATTGTCCTAGCCGATGCAGGAAACTATTTTCTTCTATAAGAGCCATAAATCATGATACATTTGATGTTAAAATGTTTAATCTGGAACATTTTAAATAGAGACTCTCCCATCAACTTTCATTTTAGATTCAATCCACTATTTTTGGGAAAAAAACGTCCATCGTACTATTTTGGATGAGGGAGATTCTATCTGTGTCATGTCTTTGGCCTGTTGGAGAAGTGTTGGTTCTCATACTCTCGACTAATACCCCACTACCCTCAATGCATTTGATGGGCGTGAGTTTAATCCATATGGTATTTTGAGTTCCTTTGCTATAGACGTCAGGGGAAAAATTGATTATGTAGAGGTGGAATTGGTAGATGCCCCCCCTTGATTATGATATCTTTCTTGGTTGTAGATGGTTCTATGCCATGATCACTGTTGCATCCTCCGTCTTTCGAACGTTACCGTTTCCCCATCTAGGTAAAATTGTGACTATTGACCAACTCAACTATTGCATCCCAGATTCCACTACCCACAGTGTTGATAACATTCCATTAGTCGACGATTCCCAACTATCTTATGAGAGTGTAGGGGTTAGCCTTTTTAAATACTCTACCCTAATGGGTACTTTTCTGTTACCTGCCCATACCTCTTCCGCTTTGATTGCCCATGTTAACACCATTTCATCCATGGTACACCAATCCCTTGGTTCTTCGGATCCTTGGGTCGTGACAATGCTGTCCCAGCTTGAGTCATTTGGTGACATCATGCGACTCAACTTGGATGAGGCAAGATATCACGCAATTCAATCTACCTGTTGCTATGATATTGTTAATACTCATCTTTTTGCTTCATCAGACCCCTACTCTTCACAATCTTGGATGGATTCCTCTTTATCTTCTTTAGATTTTTTCCTACAGACTTTTCCCTTGGATGGGTCCATTATGGAAGTCCTGAGTATCGAGGACCCCCCATGGGATGATAGCCATCATCGCTCATCTTTCCTGATTACTCCAAATTTTACGAAGAGTGGTACAAACCTAGGCCTACAATCGATATTTTCAGTCTAACCAAATCTCCCATTCTAGATTTATTTGAAGGGAATTTTTCTACTATTACTGAAACTATTCCTATCAACATATATGACAAGCCTAGTTTCGTAGAACATGTCCACCTTGGTAAGAACCATACTCCTGATGAGGTCCAAGAATATACAACCTTGTTCAAGGATTTTTGTGACTTTTTTGCTTGGAGTTATAAAGAGATGCCGGGTATTGATCCATCTATCGTTGTTCACGAAATCAAGACATACCCAGGAGCTAAATCCGTTTGCTAGAAATTGTGCCTAGTACATCCTCGAAAAACAACGGAAAACAAAGATGAGGTAGAGAAACTATTGAAGGTTGGTTTTATTTATCCTATACCCTTGACGAAATGGGTGTCTAACATCATTCCCGTCATGAATAAACAAGGAGCTATTAGAGTATGTTTCGATTACCATGATCTTAATAATGCTTGTCCTAAGGACAACTATCCCACCCCGTTCATTGACCAAATAATAGATAATTGTGCTGGGAGCGTCATGTTTTCATTCATGGATGGATTTTCTGGTTATAATCAGATTGAGATACTCCCCTCTGACAAACACAAGACAACTTTTATCTACCCATGGGGTACGTTCTCCTATCGTAAACTCCATTTTGGCCTTAAAAATATCGGGGCTATGTTACAACGAGCCATGTATTATGCTTTCCATGACATTAAACATATCACGGATCCTTATTTAGATGAATTTCCCACTCTTTCGCTTCATCGTGATGACCACATTGAACATATTCTAGCTATCTTTCTTCGATGCCACTATTATAGGATCCTTATTAATCCACACAAATTCACTTTCTGTGTTGAATTTGGCCAGCTTCTTGGATTCATAGTCTCTAAGGATGGGATCAAAGTGGATCCCTTAAAAGTTGATGTGATTAATTCATTTCCTCCTCCCACTACAATTATCCATCTTCAAATTTTGCAAGGGAAGGAATTTTTTTTGCGTCGCTTTATTCAAAATTATGCAAAAGTCACTAAAGGATTCATGTGTCTCTTGAAGAAAGGTATCCCCTTTATTTGGGATGATAAATAACAATGATATTTTGATGCCATAAAACATGCATTGACGCATGTACCTTTGCTACATCCCCCTAATTACACCAACCATTATATATTATACCTTGCTGCTTTTGTTTCCACCATCAGAATGGTGCTAGTTCAATAGATTGATAGCGACCAAGAACATGTAGTTTATTATTTGAGCAAAGGCCTTTCAAGTCCCAAACTCAACTACTCTCATGTCGAAAAGCTGGCTCTAGAAACAACCATAAATATTCAAATATTTTGTCACTACTTCCTTCGACGTCAAGTACTAGGGGAAAAATACTCACGCTGGATCATGATCCTTCAGGAGTTTGATCTAGAAATTGAGGAGTCCAAGTATGATAAATCATTAGTCTTTGCTAAGATTTTGTGTGACCTTCCTCGTGATAACATAGATACTGATCCCATAGACTCTCTTCTAGATGATTCTATGTTTCTTATCAATACCTCTGACCCCTGGTATGGAGATATCACTTTGTATCTCCAAAATCAACGTTTATGGCCTGAACTTTCATAGAATGGCCGTCGTCATATCCGCCATCATGCCCGCCATTATGTTATCATTGGTGACACTTTGTATTTCCATGGCATTGATTCCCTCTTGCGGTGTTGTCTTAATTATGATGAGGCTGAAACTGTTTTAAGTTATTGCCACTCTAGAGCATGTGGCAGTCATCTCTATAGGATGGATACGACCCAGAAGATCTTATGCGCTAGGTATTTTTGGCCCTCTATATTTAAAGGTTTTATTGAGGCCATTAAGAAGTGCTCACCTTGCCATCTTTTTCATCCTCAAAATCACTCCTCTCCTGCTCCGTTACACCCAATCATTGTTGTTGGCCCTTTTTCAAAATGGGGCATAGATTTTATGCAATGTAAGCCTACCTCGGCCATGGGGCATGGTTACATTATTGTTTCCTTCAATTACTTCACTAAGTGGGTCAAGGCTATGCCTACATTTTTAAATGATGGAAAGACTACTGCACTCTTCATGTTCAATCACATTATATCTCTATTTGGAGTCTCAAAAGCTATCATTACTGATCACGATTCACATTTCCATAATCATATGACGAATGAATTAAGCAAAATATTAGGTTTTCACCACGAAAATTTGTCTCCTTAATACCCTCAAGCTAATGGTCAAGTCGAAGCGATCAATAAAGTTTTAAAGACCATAATTCAGTGTATGGTAGGGAAACCTAAAACTGACTAGCACCTCAAGCTTTTTCCATCCCTTTGGGCCTACAGGACTTCCACTAAGACCGCCATAGGATTTACTCCTTTTCAATTAGTTTATGACATGGAAGTGATACTTCCCATTGAATGCGAAATTCTGTCATTAAAACTAGCCGTAGAATTATTTCCAAACACTATTGCTGAACAAGAACGCTTTCTGTACCTTACAAAAATTGACAAGACTCATCGAGACACTGATCTTACTAATGAAATACATAAGAGGTGTGTCAAAATCCAGTACGATAAATTCGTTCATCCTCGCACCTTCCATGAAGGTGACCTGGTCTTAGTCTACGATAAATATCGTGAAAATTTAGGAATAGGAAAATTGGAACCCGTGTGGCATGTTACCTATGTTGTAAAATGCATGCTACAAAAGGGGGCCTATGAGCTAGTTGATTATGACAAAATACCTATGAAGGATCCCCACAACGAGCTCTATCTTAAGAAGTACTACACTTAGGGGAATCCTAGTGTGGTTCTTTGTGCATATGTGTCATACTTTTCATGTGAATTTGGTTTGGTATGTTTTACGCTTTTGTGTGAGGATTTTTATACATGACTACTTATTTCACCATGTGCTCTTGTGCACAGATGCGAACACCCTTTCCTATATGTTTCAGTTTCGCGGATGGTTCTAGCAGACATACTCAGAATTTGGCTTCTATGGCTTGAACCATATTTTCCCCTACCGATAAGTTGGTGCGTTTGGGAGGAATGTGCCTTGGATCCGCTACCAATAATGTTGTAGAATATCATGCTGTAATTGGGATATTAACCGAGGCCTCTTCCATTGGTATCTCATTTTTGATAGTTTACCTCTATTCCCAACTTGTGGCTTGTCATATTAATTGCGTATAGTCCATTCATGATCCATCTTTATTATGTCTGTATTTGAGTATTCGTTGCCTTGAGAGGTTCTTCGATTATATTGAATACATACACATACCTAGGGAATTAAATGATATCACAAATTCTCTAGCTAATTATGTGATAAATTGGCATCTTACACACAGGTAAACATGTAAAAAAACATAGAGCATACATTTAGGCACGAAATAAACATCATCATTCCATTTAGTACTAAGAAATAAGTAATTAAGGAAAAACTACACACACACACACACACACACACACACACACACAATAAAAGAGTGTTACATCTGTCCAAAATGTATAAAGGGGAAACAATTAAGGCTATGTAACCTTACATCATACATCATCTCCAAAAAAAGAGTTCTATTTAGGGGAACTTCACTCCCCTAACACATTGTACTCCTCATAACACACTATTGCCCTCGCCACTCGACACAGTAAGACACTCATCCCTGCTGATACGCCTGCAACATGCCTTTGCAGGCACCGTGGGACCTCTAATATATGCATAGGGGGACCCTCGTAGTCAGTCCCATGAGGTTTCTTTCCACATCATGGAGCTCTCTGTCCTCATCCACCTGCTGTATCTGAAATGGAAAAGGTGTCCCTCTGCGAAGAGCTAGAACCGATAATCCATTTGGTCATATTGGTCCTTTATCTGCATAAGGAGATAATATTTTGATTAAAAACCCTTTGTACACCATATATATATATATATAAACGAAAAAATTATTTTTTGAGCATGAGATCGTGAGTACCTGACACATCCCAATGTGCCCCTTCTGGGAGCACCAAGTCATTGCTACCTCGAAAGTCAACACCTGAATAAGGGAATTCCTCTATCATAGGAATTTTCTTATTCCACCATGCAAAGAATCCCACATCAAACGAAAATACCACGTGACCCCCAACAAATCTCAGTGAGAAACTAGTCCAATTCTCCATCCCTGGTTCCATTATGGGATGATCCGGTAGCACAATTTGGGGCTATAATAAAGGAAATCTCTCCAAAAATAAAGATAAAGTAATGAACCATAGCCAAACTATTTTTTCTTTCCAGTCTTACATCAAGTGATTTGGTTTTTTAGGCTCACCAAAACACCCTCACACCAGTTGAATACTGCGAGCTCCATGCATTCAACCACATAGTCCATTTGAGACTTCATGATGATATGAGATGATGTGCTTCTGGCCAATTTTCTAATAGTGAATGCAATCACATGAAGTTCCCGATCCTCGATCTCTTTGATCATAATTTTTACACTGGTCCTATGATCAACACCCTCTTTGTAGTAAGTGACAATACACTCCCTAGTGGACATATTAGTAGCTCTAGTCCCAACCAAAGAAATAGGGGCACCTTGCTTTACAACCCCATCAAAAAACATATGTCCTCTACCTCGATTTATAAATCACTAGGACCCAATTTGAACACTTTCTCATTGGGATCCCACATTTGGATTAGATGCTCAAGAAGCATTAGCTCCTTTCTCATGTTTTGGATTTAAAAAAAATTCAGTAGCCCATAATTTCTTAGTGCAACAATCGTGTTTTGATCCGTCAAAGCCACAATTTCATCTCTTTCGTGTTCATGCTCTTTCTAGTCCAACATCTTTCCTGAACTCACCTACAGAGCATTTAAAAAATGTTATATCCATTGGGAAATTTTTTTCTGTCTTTTTACTGGCCAAAAAATTCAAAAACAATTTTTTTTTGTGCCATTTGCGCCCTTTCTGTTGGATACAGGGAGACCAAAGTCCTCTTCCAGTGTAAACAAAGCGTCTTGTCCACTCCCCCCTGTTGTTCCTGAGATTAAAATTAAGGATCAAAGAGTAATGTCATGCATCATGAATGTTTTTTAAGAGTGTTTTTTCTACCTTTAGTTATATAAGAAAATATCCTGAAATGAAATTAATAATAGGATAGTACAGAGGGCGTATTTCGTTGTCTGAGTCACAATTTTAATATCAAATGGTGTGGGAGAAAATTACAAAACCATTAAACAAATCTAGGCATCAATGGCAGATGAGTCTCACCTTGTTTGTAGTAGAAGAAATTGAAGAGTGCACCCTTGAATAGTATATGCGATGCAGTAATTCAAATAGCTTGCAGGTCTTGTATTACTTACAGTAAATACAGAGGAAAAATTGCTTACTTAACGAATTGCCGATATAATGTGATTACAATAGTTGTGATACTAAATTGAAATCAAACGCTTATGAAGGAATTGCATAAGAAAATTTGGAGATATGGAAATACAAAAGAAACACATAACTCAAACTGAACAGAAATTGGAATCTCTGTCTACATTTGTATTAATACTAAAAAGGGAGAGTTTTCTTTATTACATCCGGCAAGAAGCAACCTTGAATATATCTTGGATCTATGTACTTATACAAAATCTGTCACAACTCAAAACGGATGGACTTCTTACAATATTTAATTAAAATAGCATATATCTGAAATAAGACAACAATCTGTAGAATTTGATGAGCTTCGCTGGAATTTTCTTGTCTCTTCACCTGCTGGGAGAAACATTTCTTTTGAGGGAGAAGGTAATAAGATGGATAGATTTGCATGGCTCGTCAAGAAAGGGATAACAGACGTAAGAAAAGTAACCATCCGTGGAAATAATGATAATGAAATGGAGGTAAGCAAGAATTTAGAATGAGAGTGAATGAGATAGATGACTGTTTGAAAATGGAAGATAAGGAGGGTGAAAATCAGAAAAGTCTGTGTCTATTTTTCTACCTGCTTCCAACTGTATTTGATTTTCTATGGTCAATACACTGATGGAATCTATTCAACAATTCTACTTCAAGCCTTGAAGGTTCAATTGTTTCCTTCACCTCAAAAGTGAATAAATTCTTTTCAACTTGAGGTAGCCTTTATTGGATTCTTTTCACTTCTCGAGCTGTGGCCTGTAATTGTAAGCTTGGATTCACTAACCACTTATTGATTTTAAGAAGACCAATCTGGCTCATTTTTTGAATGGCTGCCGGATTTTCTTCTTTGCTCTTTATGGAGTTCTGCTGGTTCATTTCTATATGAATTTCCCCCAAGGCTTTCGTGATATCACTTCCTTTAAGATAAATTAGACCTTTGTCTAATGGAGATAACGCTTCTAGGCAAACCTCTTGTACTTCTCTAGAAAATATTTTGATTTCTGCCAAATTGGTTTTCCCAAGCTTTTAGAGCCATCTCACCTCTTATTTGTTTAGAAGGAGAGAGCATAGGAAAATCAGGGACATTCTCTTTCTACATTAATACGATGGCTTCTTGAAACTTAGCTCGGGTTGAGCGAGCCTCCCTTTCCTTGATATAAATTTCCTTCAGAGAAAGATCTACTGCATGGTAGCACTTTTGGGTGGCATCTATCTTCAGAAAAAGGTCCTGCTGTGCAACTTCCAAATTCTCATTTACTTCCAATGCTTGAGTTTGGAAGGCCGTGATATCTATTGAGGTACCTTTAGTTAGGCTCAACCTAGCTCGCTTGTTCAAAGTCTTGGCTCATCCTGTTCCTAATAGTTTGTTCCGTGAAAAGTATTTGAGTTTGCAAGTGTTCTACGAGTAGACACTTCTGCCACAGTTGTTCTCCAAATTGTCCACAAACCATTGATTGGCTGTGGCAAAATAACCTGACGAACCTGCAACTTCTTTTACGAATTCTGTATCATCTCTATCATTCTCGTCATACACCATCCTCCGCCTTTTGGTTATCACTCCATATTTCTGGTGTGATTTTCTTTTCACGATGGCCTTCCTTTTCTTACTAAAGAAGAAATCCAAAGGTGGCATCTCTTCGGGTGAGATGGGAGTAAGGTCGCTTACCAAATAATTTTGGATTTGGGATTTTTGAGGCTAGATTGTAGAGGTGTCAATGATGCAATGGGAGTACCAATCTCCGTTGATTGCTGTCACTCTATTGTATTCGAGGTACCAGAGGGGGTTGCTGGTGTCGAAGGGGGTATATCAGGCCCCACCCCATGTA
>JASDQU010737332.1:45812-61353 GCA_032191745.1 Picea mariana | reverse complement strand
CACACACACACACACACACACACACACACACAACAAAAGAGTGTTACATTTGTCCAAAATGTATAAAGGGGAAACAATTCAGGCCATGTAACCTTACATCATACATCATCTCCAAAAAAAGAGTTCTATTTAGGGGAACTTCACTCCCCTCGCACATTGTACTCCTCATAACACACTATTGCCCTCACCACTCGACACAGTAAGACACTCATCCCTGCTGATACGCCTGCAACATGCCTTTGCAGGCACCGTGGGACCTCTAATATACGCATAGGGGGACCCCCATAGTCAGTCCCATGAGGTTTCGTTCCACATCATGGAGCTCTCTGTCCTCATCCACCTGCTGTATCTGAAATGGAAAAGGTGGCCCTCTGCGATGAGCTAGAACCGATAATCCATTTGGTCATATTGGTCCTTTATCTGCGTAAGGAGATAATATTTTGATTAAAAACCCTTTGTACACCATATATATATATATATATATATAAACGAAAAAATTGTTTTTTGAGCATGAGATCGTGAGTACCTGACACATCCCAATGTGCCCCTTCTGGGAGCACCAAGTCATTGCTACCTCAAAAGTCAACACCTGAATAAGGGAATTCCTCTATCATAGGAATTTTCTTATTCCACCATGCAAAGAATCCCACATCAAACGAAAATACCACGTGACCCCCAACAAATCTCAGTGAGAAGCTAGTCCAATTCTCCATCCCTGGTTCCATTATGGGATGATCCGGTAGCACAATTTGGGGCTATGATAAAGGAAATCTCTCCAAAAATAAAGATAAAGTAATGAACCATAGCCAAACTTTTTTTGCTTTCCAGTCTTACATCAAGTGATTTGGTTTTTTAGGCTCACCAAAACACCCTCACACCAGTTGAATACTGCGGGCTCCATGCATTCAACCACATAGTCCATTTGAGACTTCATGATGATATGAGATGATGTGCTTTTGGCCAATTTTCTAATAGTGAATGAAATCACATGAAGTTCCTGATCCTCGATCTCTTTGATCATAATTTTTACACTGGTCCTATGATCAACACCCTCTTTGTAGTAAGTGACAATACACTCCCTAGTGGACATCTTAGTAGCTCTAGTCCCAACCAAAGAAATAGGGGCACCTTGCTTTACAACCCCATCAAAAAACATATGTCCTCTACCTCGATTTATAAATCACTAGGACCCACTTTGAACACTTTCTCATTGGGATCCCACATTTGGATCAGATGCTCAAGAAGCATTAGCTCCTTTCTCATGTTTTGGATTTAAAAAAAATTCAGTAGCCCATAATTTCTTAGTGCAACAATCGTGTTTTGATCCATCAAAGCCGCAATTTCATCTCTTTCGTGTTCATGCTCTTTCTAGTCCAACATCTTTCCCGAACTCACCTACAGAGCATTTAAAAAATGTTATATCCATTGGGAAATTTTTTTCTGTCTTTTTACTGGCCAAAAAATTCAAAAACAAAATTTTTTTGCACCATTCACGCCCTTTCTGTTGGATACAGGGAGACCAAAGTCCTCTTCCAGTGTAAACAAAGCGTCTTGTCCACTCCCCCCTATTGTTCATGAGATTAAAATTAAGGATCAAAGAGTAATGTCAGGCATCATGAATGTTTTTTAAGAGTTTTTTTTCTACCTTTAGTTATATAAGAAAAGATCCTGAAATGAAATTAATAATAGGATAGTACAGAGGGCGTATTTCATTGTCTGAGTCACAATTTTAATATCAAATGGTGTGGGAGAAACTTACAAAACCATTAAACAAATCTAGGCATCAATGGAAGATGAGTCTCACCTTGTTTGCAGTAGAAGAAATTGAAGAGTGCACCCTTGAATAGTATATGAGATGCAGTAATTCAAATAGCTTGCAGGTCTTGTATTACTTACAGTAAATATAGAGGAAAAATTGCTTACTTAACGAATTGCCGATATAATGTGATTACAATAGTTGTGATACTAAATTGAAATCAAACGCTTATGAAGGAATTGCATAAGAAAATTTGGAGATATGGAAATACAGAAGAAACACATAACTCAAACTGAATAGAAATTGGAATCTCTGTCTACATTTGTATTAATACTAAAAAGGGAGAGTTTTCTTTATTACATCTGGCAAGAAGCAACCTTGAATATATCTTGGATCTATGTACTTATACAAAATCTGTCACAACTCAAAACGAATGGACTTCTTACAATATTTAATTAAATTAGCATATATCTGAAATAAGACAACAATCTGTAGAATCTGATGAGCTTCGCTGGAATTTTCTTGTCTCTTCACCTGCTGGGAGAAACATTTCTTTTGAGGGAGAAGGTAATCAGATGGATAGCTTTGCATGGCTCTTCAAGAAAGGGATAACGGACGTAAGAAAAGTAACCGTCCATGGAAATAATGATAATGAAATGGAGGAAAGCAAGAATTTAGAATGACAGTGAATGAGATAGATGACTGTTTGAAAATGGAAGATAAGGAGGGTGAAAATCAGAAAAGTCTGTGTCTATTTTTCTACCCGCTTCCAGCTGTATTTGATTTTCTATGGTCAATACATTGATGGCATCTATTCAACAATTCCACTTCAAGCCTTGAAGGTTCAATTGCTTTCTTCACCTCAAAAGTGAATAAATTCTTTTCAACTTGAGGTAGCCTTTCTTGGATTCTTTTCACTTCTCGAGCTGTGGCCTGTAATTGTAAGCTTGGATTCACTAACCACTTATTGATTTTAAGAAGATCAATCTGGCTCATTTTTTGAATGGCTGCCAGATTTTCTTCTTTGCTCTTTATGGAGTTCTGCTGGTTCATTTCTATATGAATTTCCCCTAGGGATTTCGTGATATCACTTCCTTTAAGATAAATTTGACCTTTGTCTAATGGCGATAATGCTTCTAGGCAAGCCTCTTGTACTTCTCTGGAAAATCTTTTGATTTCTGCCAAATTCGTTTTCCCAAGCTTTTAGAGCCATCTCACCTCTTATTTGTTTAGAAGGAGAGAGCATAGGAAAATCAAGGACATTCTCTTTCTACATTAATACGATGGCTTCTTGAAACTTAGCCCGATTTGAGCGAGCCTCCCTTTCCTTGATATAAATGTCCTTCAGAGAAAGATCTATTGCCTGGTAGCACTTTTGGGTGGCATCTATCTTCAGAAAAAGGTCCTGCTGTGCAACTTCCAAATTCTCATTTACTTCCAATGCTTGAGTTTGGAAGGCCGTGATATCTATTGAGGTACCTTCAGTTAGGCTCAACCTAGCGCACAGTTGTTCTATTATTTCATCACGTTGAGTGACCAATCCGCAGTCGGTTTGTGAACTTTGATGGAGTTCTTCAAGGTTGGCCTAAAGTTGTTGGATTTGCAGTTGATCGTAAGCCCTGATTTGTTCAAAGTCTTGTCTCATCCTGTTCCTGATAGTTTGTTCCATGGAAATTATTTGAGTTTGCAAGTGTTCTATGAGTAGACACTTCTGCCACAGTTGTTCTCCAAATTGTCCACAAACCATTGATTGGCTGTGGCAAAAGAACCTGACGAACCTGCAACTTCTTTTACGAATTCTGTATCATCTCTATCATTCTAGTCATACACCATTCTCTGCCTTTTGGTTATCACTCCATATTTATGGTGTGATTCTCTTTTCACGATGGCCTTCCTTTTCTTACTAAAGAAGAAATCCAAAGGTGGCATCTCTTCGGGTGAGATGGGAGTAAGGTCGCTTTACCAAAATAATTTTGGAATTGGGATTTTTGAGGCTAGATTGTAGTGGCGTCAATGATGCAATGGGAGTACCAATCTCAGTTGATTGCTGTCACTCTGTTGTATTCGAGGTACCGGAGGGGGTGGCTGGTGTCGAAGGGGGTATATCAGGCCCCGCCCCATCTAAGCTTTGATCTATTTTAAATCCTGGGAGCTCAACGGGTCTGACAACGATGCTTCTAATTGATGAGTCCATACCTACGAGCTCTTTGGGGTTTCCTCATATTTTCATTTACTAGAGTGGCCCTCTTATGAACCTATTGACGTGACTTCCTGGGAAGGGGGAGTGGATATTTTTTCTCCTTGTAGTATCTTAGGTAGGCTATTCCTTCTGTGTCTTTGAAAACTGATAAAAACTTATTGTTGGTTTGGAGGCAGGGTTTGAAATCTGTCCTGCACCTCTTCGTAGGATCTAACTCCCCTGAATATTTCGTCGTACGTGGAACTTTCAAGTGCATACGACCTCATATTGAACTGGGCTAGGTGGTTTTCCACAATCTTATGTGGATCATGTATTTTGAACTCAATGTCAACTAATTTGACATCTTCCAAATCCGTTGCCTCCACTTTGGAGTGACCATCCAATAGTGAAAACATGCCGACCTGGATAGGGAGAGTCGACCATACCTTTTTCTGTGCTGCCTTCAGCTCTTTGCTGATGCCTCCTGTTACTGTCTGGTAGGCTACTTCACTGCATGCCATCCGGTTTGGTAAAAATCGTGGGAGAGCATGGGGATTAACTGAGCATCCAAAAACCCTGATATAAGAGAAGTTCTCTTGATTAAACCAATTTGCTAGATTACCCAGATTTCCCATAATCCTATCTGAAATTCGAGGAGGTGGATGACCATACAGGGCTATATGAACAAGAACCACTACATTGTGACATATTTCGTAAAATAAATCTTTGGTTTTTTCCTCCCACAACTTGGAATGGTAGAAGTGAATGGGCTCTACACTAGTCGGGGTCCAGCTCTAATTCATCAATGGGAAATGTGTCATGAAACATATGGAATCCATGAAATACACATACATATAGAAAGGGGAGGGTTGTCTCTTTGATTTCACTAATTTCTATTTAGTAATTCCTTTGGCCAAGTTATCTGACAACATTTTGGCCCAACTAAAAGTGTAGCTCTTGGCCACCTCGTGCATGATAGATACACATTCCACCAGGAAATGAGTAGGACTCTTTTTCCTGAACAATCGACAGAGTATCATGGCTATGTAAATCATGTGAGCGTCCAACGATGTTGTGGCATACATACCATGAGCATCGCCCCTGAACTTCTCTGGGTGCCCCCACTAGGACCAGATTATATCACGACAACTCCTGTCATATTGGATGCATTTCCTTTGCTCGAACTCCAAAATAAATGCAACATTGTAAGTATATTTAGGATTGGGAGATAGATTATACATTACTTGGAGTTGTTCCAGTCGGAAAGAACCAATGTCAACCTTCTGATGGTTGACGATGCTCCTGGTCTAGACGACGATGTTTTCCAAGGCCCAGCTTATCATGTCATTATACGGCATGAGTCTCGGCCATGAAGATATCTTGTGTAGCTCTGAATGGGCTACATGTATGAGCTTGGCCTTAAAATATTCATCTACATCATCACTGGAACCCTCTAGACAGTTTATGATTTCCCGTTCTAGAACTTCGAAAACCTGTGTCCAAGTTTTAATAGTGTCTGTGGCTCGAGGTGTTGTGTCTCACAAAATATCCGCATTTGGGTTTGAAACCTCACCCACCATATCATGATTATTCATCATTTTCTGTGGTGCCATAATATCAAGAGAACAGAATGAGGTTACCTGTTGCAGAGGAATTGCGTGAGCTTCTTAATCAGATAAAACTTGCTAATTTGTGGAAGGTGAGAATGAATTCAAAATTGAAGTGTTTTTATTCAAATCAGATGCATTGATTCTAGTATAGCTTCACTGATAGAAAAATTATTAACTTTAATTGAAAAGTATACCTGGCGATCCATGATCTGCGTTAAAACCATTTTCCTTAACTAGTCATAAATGCCATTAATATTCGACGGTTTGTGTTCGAGAGTTTTAGATGAGACAGAGTGAGAATTATCCGAATCTCGAATCTGTGAAGGTTAATCCTTGGATAATCACTTTTAAACTCTTAATTAATAATGTTTAAAAAGGTGTGTCAATTTCAAGCATTTCGGGAGTTCGGACTTCAGGAACTTTAAATATAGCTCGAGAGGAAATTCCCGAAACCCGAAACTGCGAAGTGATTAATTATATAGTAAAAGTCTTAATTAATCATATTTAACTTTAAGCATTTCAGGAATTCAGACTTCGGAGATTTTAGAATATGATAAAGGGTAAGCGTCCGAACTCCGAAGTGTGAAGTCATTAATTGTCTCTTGATCAGGATTAAATTGATTAATTAACATTTAATACCTCGACATTTTGATACTTTGGTGATTCGTGCCTTCATTATTTGTTAAACTCCCGAAGGATCATCTCCCATATCGAGGTGTTAGATGACGTCATTCTAGATGATGTGTGAAGAAAAGGGAGGTGCCACGTGTTACTTGGAATCATATGAATCTTCAAATGAAAGTGTCAGAAATGGGTTCCATGTGTCAACTTAGGGAAGAATTGTATGTGTTCCAACATAGGCTCCATCTGGGGATCACGTCTCCCTGTGAGACGCGGAAGAACAATAGACCAAGTGCCTTTATTGGGCAAATGAATTCATTATTGCATTTCTGGGAAACACCTTTAGGAATTAACCATACAAAGAAAAATTGAACTTCAACCGAATCTCCAAAAACCTTCAAAACACCTCCGACTATTTATCTCAAGTTAGGATATTAATAATTTCCCTTTCTTGGAACTGAGTTCAGAGCTGTTTAAAATAATCAAAACGACTTTAACTAAAATATCAAACTTCGAGTGACTTCGTTTGCATCAAGGTTAAGTAGATGTGACAATTTATTTAGGGAATCCCTTGTCGGTTCAAAATGTAAATATTATTAGAAAGAGAATTAGATGTCAGAGTATGTTTTGTAGATATGTGTGACAACCATACAACTATAATAGATATTGCTTCACTGCCAGTGAGCCTGTTCAGTACCCCGGTGAAGTTATCTAATTCTCCCATTGAATTTTCTTTGACCACTTCAATTAGCACTTTTTCACTTTGCTGAGATGAGGGCAATCATTACATGAATTTCCTTTCATCATCTCTTTTGGAAAAAATGGGGGCAATCGAATTTCGAATTTCCCTTCACCATTTGTCTTGGACTAGATGGGGGAAATCAAATTATGGATTTCCTTTCACCATCTGCCTATATTTTAATATTTTGAAGTGGGGGCAATCAATCTGTATGTATCATACAAGGGTTGATATCTGCTTAGAATTCAAAAGAAGGTCTGCCATAATTTTTTAAGTATACTCTGAAACTAATTTTCTTGCAATCTTCAATACACCTTCGTCTATAAGGAAGATTTTATATGGATTTTGAATTTCAGGGATCAACCTTGAGCAAATTGGTCAAATTAAAATCTGATAGAAGAGTTAAATTTATTGGGATTATCCCGAACATATTTTCTTTCAGTTAAAATCAAAGGAACATAAATATTTTCGCCTAAACTCATTTTGAAGATATGTTTTTAAGTTTTCAGAGTCAAGGTGAATTTCTTTCTTTCTATGAAGACTAAGAAAAGGAGCGAAAATCAGACAATAATAAAATCTCATGGATAGGCACAACTACATAGAGTGATGATTCAGAGGGTCAGACACAAAAGGATCTCATTTAGAGACAAGTTTGTTTCTTGATTTTCGAGCCTCCCTTTTAAGACATTTTTGTTTTTATTTTCTTTCTTATTTTATTTGATCTTTTATTTCATTTTCATTTTATTCACAGAAGGCTTCAAAATTAATCTATAATATTGATACCTTTCTGATCGTTGATCAGGTGAAAATATCTATATGAGTGAAACCCCCTTTACATCCAATATATTTCTTTAAAATTTCAGCTTGGACCAGTGGGGTAGGAGTTCATACCTCAGATTTCTTATATTTTCAATCAAGTAAATCATCAATTTATCACCTGTTTTGAGAGAAAACAAATGTCTTTAAAAAAATGAGTGCTAGATTCCAATACATCCTTATCTCTCGTCTGACGACATTCATTATGCAAGAAAATGAAATGGGAGGTGTCAGAAAATTCTGTAGAATCGAGATGGTATGTGATATATATGTTTTTTATATTTTTGTTTTGATGATATAAAGTAAACCTGGTTTATTTTTAGTAAAAGTAAAATTTGGACAATCTATAAAAGAAAAAATAAAATTGCAAACCGAAACATGGAAACTAAAACTGATAAATACAATGGGAATCCAAAAAATGATTATTGCATAAAATGTTTTAGGTAACGCCTATTGATAGGAGCGTCAAGAGTTTTTCCATTGAGGTTTTCCAGTAAAAGGAATTTTTCCCCTCAACATCTACAATCCTGAATGGTCCGAACCAGAGATGGTCGAACTTTCCATGTTTCCCCACATCTTCTTTCCTATCGTTCCAATTCAAAACTCAATCGCTAGGGAGAAACTCTCCGTATTTAGCTTTTTTTTATCAAACATGGCCTTCATATTATCTTGGTACTTTTGAAGTTTGTCATCTACTTTGACCCTATTTTGTTGGACTTCGATTATTTGATTTATTCTCCTTGTAACGTCATTTGGCTCTTCATTTGCATCATGCCAGAGATTCATCATAGGAAGAGAGAGATTGATAGGAAGAACAACGTCAGTATGATAAACCATTTGAAAACAAGACATACCTATTGATTTCTTGGTTTTGATTCGATTCACCCATAAGGTGTATTTCAGATGAACGTGCCAAGCCTTCTTATTTTCTGTCAACACTTTTTTAATTATGGTCATTAGGTTCTTGTTAGATGATTCATCCAACCCATTCCCCCGAGGATAATAGGTTGTAGAATGTCCTAACACAATGTTGTATTTTTGGTAGAAATTAACCATTGCCATAGATTTGAAAGCTTGGGCGTTGTCAGTGACTATTTTTCGAGGACAACCAAATCTCAATAGGGTGTTTTCTTCCAAGAATTTTATTACTACCGAATCTGTAGCATTCCAAGTTGGAATGGCTTTGACCCATTTCATGAAGTAATCGGTAGTGGTTAAAATCCATTTATGTTGGGTGCTTGACTACAGATGGATTTCTCTAATGAAATCTAGACCCCATTGTTGAAAGGGAGCTTCTGCTTTGACCAAGATTAAAGGTAGTGCAGGGATATTTTTCTTATCAGAGAATAGTTGGCAAGAGTTGCAAGATTTGACCTTGGCATTCACATCAGTAAATAAATTTGGCCAATAATATCCAACTCTTAAAATCTTGTAGGCCGTTGCCCTCCAGGCGTGGTTCCCTCCACACACTCCTTCATGAAATTTATTTATGACACTCTCTGTTTCAGGTTCTGTTAAGAAACATAACAAGAAACCTAGAGGATCCTTCCAGTATAGTTGGCCATCAATAATACAATATTTGACTGCATGTAGCTTCAAAGTTATCACTTTGGACGAAGTCATGTCTTTCGGGCACTGAAGGGTAAGGAGATATGAAACAATATTGCAATACCAAACAGAGGAAGAAAACTTATATTTAATATGAATTGTAGGTGTTTGATCATTGAGGTCCTCTATATCTGGGAGATATCCGTGTGATTCCAGGTGATTTATCACGAGCGCCCTGGAATTCGATTCGGCTAACAGTTTCTCTAGGCCTTAACCTTTTACTAGTTTGGTTGGATTTACTTTTAGATCGAACTCTTGAATTTTATCTAACCAATGACATCTCTTTCCATCACTGTCTAGTTGAACCAATATGTCCTTGACAACGCTTGTTGGCACGTAAGCGTTTATTTTGGAATGCAACACATATGTCCTGAAAGATTTGATGGATTTCACCATTGCATAATCTTGTTTTTAAAGTATATCATATTTTAATTCTGCATCCCCGAGACTTTTACTGAAAAATTCTATCGGCTTCTTGAAGCCTTCTTCGTTCTTTTGCAGGAGCACCGCTGCGATAGTATGTTCAAAAGATAAAGAGAATATCAAGAATTCCTTAGTATAGTCTAGACTGACTAGCACTGGTGCTTCGCCTATAGCTTTCTTGACTCGCTTGAATGATGTTTTAGCTTCGACGGTCCGTTTCACTTCACTGTCCTTCTTCAACATATCTGTAATCAATTTAATTATTTCAACAAAATTGGGAATGAATCTTCTCAAAAAGTTTATCTTTCCTAAAAAAGATTCAATTTCTTTTCTGTTCCTAGGAATATTAATAGTTTCTATAACCTCAACCCATTTTGGGTCAGCCTTGATTCCTTCTTTTGACACTATATGACCCAAGAGCTTACCCTCTTGCATAGAAAAATGTGATTTCTTGGGATTAAGAGACAAACCAAATTTTCTGTGTTTTTCGAAGGTCTTCTTGAGGTGTAGCAGATGTTTTGCATCAAAGTTAGAAAAAACTGTCAAATCATCAAGATACATAAAAACAAACTTATCTCTTTCACTGACGAACATAATGTCCATCGTTGTTTGGAAAGTAACCCCTGCATTCATCAAACCAAATGGCATTTTATTGTACATAAAAGTTCCCCATGGAGTGGTAAACACAGTCCTTTCTTTGTCGTCTTCATGGACAAAAATTTCATTGTATCCGAAAAAACCATCAATCATGGACATTCTGTTAGCTCCAACTACTTTTTCTAGAACATGATCCATTTTTGGTAGTGGGTAGTTGTCTTTGAGGGATGACCGATTTAAGTTTCTGAAATCTACACATAGCCTTATTTCGCCATTTTTCTTTCTGACAGGGACTAAATTCGCTACCCATTCAGAATACCTGAGTGGAACAATAATTTTTGCATCGAGAAGATTCTTGACTTCCATTTCTATCACTGGCAGGAGGATAGGATTTATTTTTCTAAGTTTATTCTTGAAAGGTTTGATACCATGTTTCAAAGGAATCTTGTGCTCAATAACAGAGGTATCGTAAGTTTTTAGATCATCATGCCCAACAACCATGCAAAAATGTCTTTATACTGTCTAAGAAACTCGATGTACTTATTCTTCATTTAGGATGGAAGGTATTTAGATATCTTGACCAGTTTAGGATCTTCTTTAGTTCCTATATTAGAGTCTTCAACCTCTTCGGGATGAGGTTGTAAGGTACAATTTAAGGGTATGTCATCTTGGTGAAAAAATCTCTCTAAGGGGATCATACCTCTGGGGATCTGATTGTTCTTAAGCAAGAGCATGCAGTGGTTTGCAATCTTATCCTGGAATTTTTTGGGGTCTTCACCTTCTTGCATAATCCAAGTGGGATCATTCTGGTATTCCTTATCTATGTGAGTTTCGGAAAATTCATCAATCATCTCTAGGAACTGTTTAATTTGTTCATTGTCTTCGAACACTTCTGAGTTGAATGTTGTTCAGGATCGAGGGTCTATGTCTCATATCGATGTGATATTTCAGTTTTAGGACAGTAGGTGGTACAAAGGTTGCAACAACTTTGGCTAAAGAATCAGCCTGCTGATTTTCCATTTCGGGAATGGAATGAATGTTAAAGGAAGAGAAGAAATCTCTATCAAATCCCAGGCACAATTTCTGTATGACCTCAACCTTGGATGCTTGGCTTGATACTGTTGTTTTATTTGTTTCACGATGAGATCTGTGTCACCATAAACTATCAAATGTTCAATTTTTAGCTTTATGGTAGCTTCTAATCCTAAGACTAGAGATTCATATTCACAGACATTATTTGTATAATTGATATCCCATTGTAATATATATGATAAGGAAATAATGTACTCATCTCCTGGCACTACAAATAACACTCCAGCCCCTTCTCCTTCGTAGGATGAAGCGCCATCAAAAAACATTTTCCACATTCCTTCTCTACCATTTACATTTTTCTTTGTTTTTTCTATTTTTTTATTTTCTTCTTCTGTACATTCATCGAAATTATCATCTATCGATAATATACAATTTCCTAAGTCTTGATCAACAACATAGACTGGGTAATTATTTTGATTTTGAGGGTTACTTACCATATACGCCGGTCTAGTTTCTCTGTACAGTCGTGTGAATTGTCCACTGAAAATTGGGATCCTAGCATAAGTCATATCCAACTGAACTGATCCTCCTAATTTGGTGCCCCAAGACCTAGATAGAAGAATAACATACTTAGCAGGGACGTCAACAACGACCACATCCATAAGGACACTTTTTAAAGGGATCTGAGCGAGATTTACTACCAGATACTTAATCATGCCAAGACACTTAACTTTTCTGGAATCAAATGAGTACAAGTCTTGATATGGTCTAGTAATTTCGAGGCCCAATTTCTCCATTATAATTTTAGGCATTAAATTATGAGAGGCCCCAGAATCTAACATACAGTTGTGGAGTAAATGGTCGTGCACAATTAGTGTAATATAAAATGGAGAAAAAAAATCCTTGGTGTTTTCGATGTGTGGACCAAACATGATCGTAGGTATTTCATCTTGTAGATTAATAACATCTGTGTGACATTCAGTATCCGAAAAATTTATCATTTTAGCAATTTTCTTTTTATAAATCAGATTTTTTGCTAGCTCGATTTCTCTAGTTGGAACTTCTACTTCTGTATTTTCTGTTTTTTTGGTTTGCGTTGCTCTTGTTTCAAATAGTTTTGTTCAGGTATCTTGTGTTCAGTCGACGATTTAGTAACTGCTGCCTCATTCATTTTATTTCGTGACAAAATATTTTTCGGTGGAACATTCGTAGGATTTTTTTCTCTTGGCCTTAAATCGTACTTCTGTTGGAGTTTGTCCATTATTGAGTCGGCGAGTCCTTGATAGGTAGAGTCTCCCAGATTATTAATACTTTCCTCATTATTAAACAAGGATTCTAGATCTAAAGACTTCTCATAATCCTGTCTGGTTAAATGAGGCTCGAGATTGTCACCACTAAGGTTCTTGAGATCTTCTTCTAACTCCTCATAATTTTTCATGTCATCCCTCTGCATTAAATTTTCAGTTTTAAATGGGGCTTGGATCTTTTGATCTTCATTTTTTATTTGTCTCTGTTGCATATGGGGGTTAGGGTTTCTATTGAATTGATTCCTAACGTAAGTATCAGGTTTGGCTTGATCTAATTCCATCCTGGATATCTTGTTTGATAAATATTTAATTATCTTTGCCATCTCATCCATATTTTCTTCTCTGGACTTTCCAGATCCAGAGGGTCCTGCCTGTTCTTTGAAACATCTAGGTTCTTTGGTTCCCATTTCGGCCTTAGTTTTTAATTTCCTGGATGCCATCATATTAGATTCAATTTCTATGGCATCATCTTGCATTCCTGCTAGAGTGACAGATCTTATTTCTCTTAAGAGGAGAGAAAAGTCGGATTCAAAATCCCCTGCAAAAGTTACCTTTTCCACAGGTTGAGAGGGTTTGAATTCAACCGAGATTTTGTTGTACAGTTTGTTGAATCTTTGAGTAAATTCAAGAACCGATTCATAATTATTTTTTTTCAAAGCCCTAAATTCAGTCAAATAATATAGATGGTCCCTTTTCTCTCCCCACTATCTTAGGAAGGCATTTTCTAGATCATCATATGACCATACAAAACTTACCAAGAGTCCTCAGAACTAGGTTCTCATTTGTCCTTCAAAGGTTTGTACTAACAGCCTTTAGTAAATATATTCGTTTTCGATGCCAAGGATATCAACAAACTGATAAAAAAAGGCTATGTGTTCGATTGCGGTTAAATCTCCTTCTCACATGAACTTTGGTAGGTTTTTCATATAATTTTTGGGCAAATCATGAAGGACGATAGGGAGGACCAAGGGAGTGTATCTAGCATCTACCTTGGCAAAAATTCTAAGAGGTGGAGCCTGTCCTTGACCTTGTCCACCTGCTCCTTCACCTCTGGCGCCACCAACACTAACCATTGGAAGTCTAGGATATGAACTTCCGGGGCTAAATAGGGGATTTTCGAAAACTTTGAGGGATTGAAGTGGTGACCTTTCGATTACTTTTGGATGTGGTGAAGGAAGTTCTAGAAAAAGGTCGCTAGGAGAGGGAAAATCTAAAAGAGGAGGAAAAGGGAAATGTGGACTAGTTTCCTTGGACTTACAAGATGTATATACAGGAGAAACGATAGGGGATGAATCAGGGTATAAAATATATTCTTCGGAGTTTCGAGAAACTGGAACTTTCCCTTCGAGGAAGAGGATAACCGGAAGGATATCAATAACAACGGGTATCGAAAGGGATCCTTTGTTCTTACCGGTAAAAGTATCAGTCACGTCAATATCAACCTTTATCTCGGGAACCTTTACCTTTGGAGATTCGAGTTTAGCTTCAGGCTCACTAGTTGATGCCTCTGCGGAATGGATTTGTTTAAATATTTCTTTAGGGGTTATCTCTTTAGTCTAAAACTTAGCATTAACTTGTGTAACTTTGGGTTGATAAACTTTACCTATTGATGCAATAGTCTATTTGAGGTATCCCTTTGGTTTTAACAACTTTTCGGGATCTGACACTGGTGTAGTCTGCTTATCGTCTAGATTTTTTCTGGTATTCTTTCGACTAAATGCTAGTTTTATCTACGGTAGAGTCACCAAGTAAAAAAATAAAAATAAGCCTTACTTATGTATTCAATATTTGTTCACCATCAAAGATATAAATTTACCTTGTCATTTTCCCAGGGAAAAATAACTTCGTTCCTCTGTCCTCGACAACGGCGCCAAAAAGATGTTGTTCCTAAGATTAAACTTAAGGCTCAAAGAGTAATGTCAGGCATCATGAATGTTTAAAGAGAATGTTTTTTAAGAGTGCTTTTTCTACCTTTAGTTATATAAGAAAATATTCTTAAATGAAATTAATAATAGGACAATACATAGGCCGTATTTCGTTGTCTGAGTCACAATTTTAATATCAAATAGTGTGGGAGAAACTTACAAAACCATTAAACAAATCTAGGCATCAATGGTAGATGAGTCTCACCTTGTTGGTAGCAGAAGAAAGTAAAGAGTGCACCATTGAACAGGATATGAGATGCAGTAATTCAAATAGCTTGCAGTTCTTGTATTACTTACAGTAAATACAGAGGAAAAACTGCTTACTTAACGAATTGCCGATATAATGTGATTACAATAGTTGTGATACTAAATTGAAATCAATCGTTTATGAAGGAATTACATAAGAAAATTTGGAGATATGGAAATACATAAGAAGCACATAACTCAAATTGAACAAAATTTGGAATCTTTGTTTGCACTTATATTAATACTAAAAAAGGAAAGTTTTCTCTATTACATCCAACAAGAAGCAACCTTGAATATATCTTGGATCTATGTACTTATACAAAGTTTGTCACATCTCAAAACAGTTGGACTTATTACAATATTTAATTAAAATAGCATATATCTGAAATAAGACAACAATCTGTAGAATCTGACGAGCTTCACTGGCATTTTCTTTTGTCTCTTCACTTGCTGGGAGAAACATTTCTTTTGAGGGAGAAGGTAATCAGATGGATAGCTCTTCATGGCTTGTCAAGAAATGGATAACGAACATAAGAAAGGTAATCGTCCATGAAATAATGATAATGAAATGGAGGTAAGCGGGAATTTAGAATGAGAGTGAATAAGACATATGACTGTTTGAAAATGGAAGATAAGGAGGGTGAAAAGGAGAAAATACTGTGTCTATTTTTCTACCTGCTTC
>JASDQU010737332.1:26527-45762 GCA_032191745.1 Picea mariana | reverse complement strand
CTTACCAAATAATTTTGGATTTGGGATTTTTGAGGCTAGATTGTAGAGGTGTCAATGATGCAATGGGAGTACCAATCTCCGTTGATTGCTGTCACTCTATTGTATTCGAGGTACCAGAGGGGGTTGCTGGTGTCGAAGGGGGTATATCAGGCCCCACCCCATGTAAGCTTTGATCTGTTTTAAATCTTGGGGGCTCAACGGGTTTGACAACGATGCTTCTAATTGATGAGTCCATACCTACGAGCTCTTTGGGGTTTCCTCATCTTTTCATTTACTAGAGTGGCCCTCTTATGAACTTGTTGACGTGACTTCTTGGGAAGGGGGAGTGGATATTTGTTCTCCTTGTAGTATCTTAGGTAGGCTATTCCTTCTGTGTCTTTGAAAACTGATAAAACCTTATTGTTGGTTTGGAGGCAGGGTTTGAAATCTATCCTGCACCTCTTCGTAGGATCTAACTCCCCTGAATATTTCATCGTACGTGGAGCTTTCAAGTGCATATGACCTCATATTGAACTGGGCTAGGTGGTTTTCCACAATCTTATGTGGATCATGTATTTTGAACTCAATGTCAACTAATTTGACATCTTCCAAAGCCGTTGCCTCCACTTTGGAGTGACCATCCAATAGTGAAAACATGCCGACCTGTATAGGGAAAGTCGACCATACCTTTTTCTGTGCTGCCTTTAGCTCTTTGCTGATGCCTCCTGTTACTGTCTGGTAGGCTACTTCACTGCATACCATCTGGTCTGGTAAAAATCGTGGGAGAGCATGGGGAGGAACTGAGAATCCAAAAACCCTAATATAAGAGAAGTTCTCTTCATTAAACCAATCTGCTAGATTACCCAGATTTCCCATAATCCTATCTGAAATTCAAGGAGGTGGGTGACCATATAGGGCTATATGAATAAGAACCACTACATTGTGACATATTTCGTAAAATAAATCCTTGGTTTTTTCCTCCCACAGCTTGGAATGGTAGAAGTGAATGGGCTCTACACAGGTCGGGGTCCAGCTCTAATTCATCAATGGGAAATGTGTCATGAAACATATGGCATCCATGAAACACACAGACATATAGAAAGGGGAGGGTTGTCCCTTTGATTTCGCTAATTTCTATTTAGTAATTCCTTTGGCCAAGTTATTTGACAACATTTTGGCCTAGCTAAAAGTTTAGCTCTTGGCCACCTCGTGCATGATAGATACCCATTCCACCAGAAAATGAGTAGGACTCTTTTTCCCGAACAATCAATAGAGTATCATGGCTATGTAAATCATGTGAGTGTCCAATGACGTTGTGGCATACATACCACGAGCATCGCCCCTGAACTTCTCTGGGTGGCCCCACTAGGACCAGATTATATCACGACAACTCCTGTCATATTGGATGCATTTCCTTTGCTCGAACTCCAAAATAAATGCAACATTGTAAGTATATTTAGGATTGGGAGATAAATTATACATTACTTGGAGGTGTTCCATTCAGAAAGAACCAATGTCAACCTTCTGATGGTTGACGATGCTCCTGGTCTAGACGACGATGTTTTCCAAGGCCCAGCTTATCATGTTGTTATACGGCATGAGTCTCGACCGTGAAGATATCTTGTGTAGCTCTGAATGGGCTACATGTATGAGCTTGGCCTTAAAATATTCATCTACATCATCACTGGAATCCTCTAGACAGTTTATGATTTCCCGTTCTAGAACTTCGAAAACCTGTGTCCAAGTTTTAATAGTGTCTGTGGCTCGAGGCGTTGTGTCTCACAAAATATCTGCATTTGGGTTTGAAACCTCACCCACCATATCATGATTATTCATCATTTTCCATGGTGCCATAATATCAAGAGAACAAAATGAGGTTACCTGTTGCAGAGGAATTGCGTGAACTTCTTAATCAGATAAAACTTGCTAATTTGCGGAAGGTGAGAATGAATTCAAAATCGAAGTGTTTTTATTCAAATCAGATATATGGATTCTAGTATAGCTTTGCTGACAGAAAAATTATTAAATTTAATTGAAAAGTATACCTGGCGATCCACGATCTGTGTTAAAACCATTTTCCTTAACTAGTCATAAATGCCATTAATATTCGACGGTTCGTGTTCGAGAGTTTTATATGAGACAGAGTGAGAATTATCCGAATCTCGAATCTGCGAAGGTTAATCCTTGGATAATCACTTTTAAACTCTTAATTAATCATGTTTAAAAAGGTGTGTCAATTTCGAGCGTTTCGGGAGTTCGGACTTCATGAACTTTAAATATAGCTCGAGAGGAAATTCCCGAAACCCGAAACTGCGAAGTGATTAATTATCTAGTAAAAGTCTTAATTAATCATATTTAACTTTAAGCATTTCAGGAATTCAGACTTCAGAGATTTTAGAATATGATAAAGGGTAAGCGTCCGAACTCCGAAGTGTGAAGTCATTAATTGTCTCTTTATCATGATTAAATTGATTAATTAACATTTAATACCTTGACATTTTGATACTTTGGTGATTCGTGCCTTCATTCTTTGTTAAACTCCCGAAGGATCATCTCCCATATCGAGGTGTTAGATGACGCCATTCTAGATGATGTGTCAAGAAAAGGGAGGTGCCACGTGTTACTTGGAATCATATGAATCTTCAAATGAAAGTGTCAGAAATGGGTTCCATGTGTCAACTCAGGGAAAACTCAAAAGATACACGTGTCCTACGACTTGCATCTTTTAAAAGGTTTAGTAAAAGTCGAGAGTAGATACCTTCGAGTTTCAGAGTTTTTTATCGTTAAGACTTATCGAAACGCTCGAAGCCCGAAGCTCCGAAGAGACCTTTAGTGATTTGCCTCTTTAAAATTCAGGCAGCTTCAGAACTCCAAAGGTATTAGGGTCATTCGATCGAAAAGGGAAAACTCATCAATGATAGATATCATGGGTGCCTTATTATTAATTAACCATAAATGAATTTGATTTAAAATTCGAAAGTTATTTTTTAAGTTACCTTTTCTTTGGTCAATATATATTTTCATGAGATGAGGAATAAAAAGCTCAAAAGTTTAGAATTGTATGTGTTACAACATAGGATCCATCTGGGGATCGCGTCTCCTTGTGAGACGTGGAAGAACAATAGATCAAGTGCCTTTATTGGGCAAATGGATTCATTATTGCATTTCTGGGAAACACCTTTAGGAATTAACCATACAAAGAAAAATTGAACTTCAACCGAATCTCCAAAAACCTTCAAAACACCTCTAATTATTTATCTCAAGTTAGGATATTAATAATTTCCCTTTCCTAGAACTTAGTTTAGAGCTGTTTAAGATAATCAGAACGACTTTAACTGAAATATCAGACTTCGAGTGACTTCGTTTGCATCAAGGTTAAGTAGATGTGACAATTTATTTAGGGAATCCCTTGTCGGTTCAAAATGTAAATATTATCAGAAAGAGAATTAGATGTCAGAGTAGGTTTTGTAGATATGTGTGACAACCATACAACTATCATAGATATTGCTTCACTGCCAGTGAGCCTGTTCAGTACCCCGGTGAAGTTATCTAATTCTCCCATTGAATTTTCTTTCACCACTTCAATTAGCACTTTTTCACTTTGCTGAGATGAGGGCAATCATTACATGAATTTCCTTTCACCATCTCTTTTGGACAAAATGGGGGCAATCGAATTTCGAATTTCCCTTCACCATTTGTCTTGGACTAGATGGGGGAAATCAAATTATGGATTTCCTTTCACCATCTGCTTATATTTTAATATTTTGAAGTGGGGGCAATCAATCTGTATGTATCATACAAGGGATGATATCTACTTAGAATTCAAAACAAGGTTTGTCATAATTTTTTAAGTATACTCTGAAACTAATTTTCTTGCAATCTTCAATACACCTTCGTCTATAAGGAAGATTTTATATGGATTTTGAATTTTAGGAATCAACCTTGAGCAAATTGGTCAAATTAAAATCTGATAGAAGAGTTAAAGTTATTGGGATTAGCCCGAACATAATTTCTTTCAGTTAAAATCCAAGGAACATAAATATTTTCGCCTAAACTCATTTTGAAGATATGTTTTTAAGTTTTTAGAGTCAAGGTGAATTTCTTTCTTTCTATGAAGACTAAAGAAAGGAGCGAAAATCAGACAATAATAAAATCTCATGGATAGGCACAACTACATTGAGTGATGATTCAAAGGGTCAGACACAAAAGGATCTCATTTCGAGACAAGTTTGTTTCTTGATTTTCGAGCCTCCCTTTTAAGACATTTTTGTTTTTATTTTCTTTCTTATTTTATTTGATCTTTTATTTCATTTTCATTTTATTCACAGAAGCCTTCAGAATTAATCTATAATATTCATACCTTTTTGATATTTGATCACGTGAAAATATCTATATGAGTGAAACCCCCTTTACATCCAATATATTTCTTTAAAATTTCAGCTTGGACTAGTGGGGTAGGAGTTCATACCTCAGATTTTTTATATTTTCAATCAAGTAAATCATCAATTTATCACCTGTTTTGAGAGAAAACAAATGTCTTTAAAAAAATGAGTGCTGTATTCCAATACATCCTTATCTCTCGCCTGATGACATTCATTATGCAAGAAAACGAAATGGGAGGTGTCATAAAATTCTGTAGAATCGAGATGGTATGTGATATATATGTTTTTTATATTTTTGTTTTGATGATATAAATTAAACCTGGTTTATTTTCAGTAAAATTAAAATTTGGACAATCGATAAAAGAAAAAATAAAATTGCAAACCGAAACATGGAAACTGAAACTGATAAATACAATGGGAATCCGAAAAATGATTATTGCATAAAATGTTTAAGGTAACGCCTATTGATAGGAGCGTCAATATTTTTTCCATTGAGGTTTTCCAGTAAAAGGAAATTTTCCCCTCAACATCTACAATCCTGAATGGTCCGAACCAGAGATGGTCGAACTTGCCATGTTTCCCCGCATCTTCTTTCCTATCGTCCCAATTCAAAACTCAATCGCTAGGGATAAACTCTCTGTATTTAGCTTTTTTATCAAACATGGCCTTCATATTATCTTGGTACTTTTGAAGTTTGTCATCTACTTCGACCCTATTTTGTTGGACTTCGATTATTTGATTTATTCTCCTTGTAACGTCGTTTGGCTCTTCATTTGCATCATGCCAGAGATTCATCACAGGAAGAGAGATATTGATAGGAAGAACAATGTCAGTATGATAAACCATTTGAAAAGGGGACATACCTATTGATTTCTTGGTGTTGATTCGATTCACCCATAAGGCGTATTTCAGGTGAACGTGCCAAGCCTTCTTATTTTCTGTCAACACTTTTTTAATTATGGTCATTAGGCTCTTGTTAGACGATTCATCCAACCCATTCCCCCGAGGATAATAGGCTATAGAATGTCCTAACACAATGTTGTATTTTTGGTAGAAATTAACCATTGCCATAGATTTGAAAGCTTGGGTGTTGTCAGTGACTATTTTTCGAGGACAACCAAATCTCAATAGGGTGTTTTCTTCCAAGAATTTTATTACTACCGAATCTGTAGCATTCCAAGTTGGAATGGCTTCGACCCACTTCATGAAGTAATCGGTAGTGGTTAAAATCCATTTATGTTGGGTGCTTGACTACAGATGGATTTCTCCAATGAAATCTAGACCCCATTGTTGAAAGGGAGCTTCTGCTTTGACCAGGATTAAAGGTAGTGTAGGGAGATTTTTCTTACTAGAGAACAGTTGGCAAGAGTTGCAAGATTTGACCTTGGAATTCACATCAGTAAATAACTTTGGCCAATAATATCCAACTCTTAAAATCTTGTAGGCCGTTGCCCTCCAGGCGTGGTTCCCTCCACACACTTCTTCATGAAATTGATTTATGACACTCTCTGTTTCAGGTTCTGTTAAGAAACACAACAAGAAACCTAGAGGATCCTTCCAGTATAGTTGGCCATTAATAATACAATATTTGAATGCATGTAGCTTCAAAGTTCTCGCTTTGGACGAAGTCATGTCTTTTAGGCACTGAAGGGTAAGGAGATATGAAACAATATTGCAATACCAAACAGAGGAAGAAAACTTATATTTAATATGAATTGTAGGTGTTTGATCATTGAGGTCCTCTATATCCGAGAGATATCCATGTGATTCCAGGTGATTTATCCCGAGCGCCCTGGAATTCGATTCGGCTAACAGTTTCGCTAGGCCTTAACCTTTGACTAGTTCGGTTGGCCTTACTTTTAGATCGAACTCTTGAATTTTATCTAACCAACGACATCTCTTTCCATCACTGTCTGGTTGAACCAATATGTCCTTGACAACGCTTGTTGGCACGTAAGCATTTATTTTGGAATGCAACACATATGTCCTGAAAGATTTGATGGATTTCACCATTGCGTAATCTTGTTTTTAAAGTATATCATATTATAATTCTTCATCCCTGAGACTTTTACTGAAAAATGCTATAGGCTTCTTGAAGCCTTCTTCGTTCTTTTGCAGGAGCACCGCTGCGATAGTATGTTCAAAAGAGAAAGAGAATATCAAGAATTCCTCAGTATAGTCTAGACTGACTAGCACTGGTGCTTCGCCTATAGCTTTCTTGACTCGCTTGAATGATGTTTTAGCTTCGACGGTCCATTTCACTTCACTGTCCTTCTTCAACATATCTGTAATCAATTTAATTATTTCAACAAAATTGGGAATGAATCTTCTCAAAAAGTTTATCTTTTCTAAAAAAGATTGAATTTCTTTTCTGTTCCTAGGAATAATAATAGTGTCTATAGCCTCAACCCGTTTTGGGTCAACCTTGATTCCTTCTTTTGACACTATATGACCCAAGATCTTACCCTCTTTCATAGAAAAATGTGATTTCTTGGGATTAAGAGACAAACCAAATTTTCTGCGTTTTTCGAAGGTCTTCTTGAGGTGTAGCAGATGTTTTGCATCAAAGTTAGAAAAAACTGTCAAATCATCAAGATAAATAAAAATGAACTTATCTCTTTCACTGACGAACATAATGTCCATCGTTCTTTGTAAAGTATCCCCTACATTCATCAAACCAAATGGCATTTTATCGTACATAAAATTTCCCCATGGAGTGGTAAACACAGTCCTTTCTTTGTCGTCTTCATGGACAACAATTTCATTGTATCCGAAAAAACCATCAATCATGGACATTCTGTTAGCTCCAACTACTTTTTCTAGAACATGATCCATTTTTGGTAGTGGGTAGTTGTCTTTGAGGGATGACCAATTTAAGTTTCTGAAATCTACACATAGCCTTATTTCACCATTTTTCTTTCTGACAGGGACTAAATTCGCTACCCATTCGGAATACCTGAGTGGAACAATAATTTTTGCATCGAGAAGATTCTTGACTTCCATTTCTATCACTGGTAGGAGGATAGGATTTATCTGTCTAATTTTATTCCTGAAAGGTTTGATACCATGTTTCAAAGGAATCTTGTGCTCAATAACAGAGGTATCGTAAGTTTTTAGATCATCATGCCCAACAACCATGCAAAAATGTCTTTATACTGTCTAAGAAACTCGACGTACTCATTCTTCATTTAGGATGGAAGGTATTTAGATATCTTGGCCAGTTTATGATCTTCTTTAGTTCCTATATTACAGTCTTCAACCTCTTCGGGATGAGGTCGTAAGGTACAATTTAAGGGTATGCCATCTTGGTGAAAAAATCTCTCTAAGGGGATCATACCTCTGGGGATTTGATTGTTCTTAAGCATGAGCATGTGGTGGTTTGCAATCTTATCCTGGAATTTTTTGGGGTCTTCACCTTCTTGCATAATCCAAGTGGGATCATTCTGGTATTCCTTATCTATGCGAGTTTCAGAAAATTCATCAATCATCTCTAGAAACTGTTTAATTTGTTCGTTGTCTTCGAACACTTCTGAGTTGAACGTTGTTCAGGATCGAGGGTCTATGTCTCATATCGATGTGATATTTCAGTTTTAGGACAGTAGGTGGTACAAAGGTTGCAACAACTTTGGCTAAAGAATCAGCCTACTGATTTTCCATTCTGGGAATGGAATGAATGTTAAAGGAAGAGAAGAAATCTCTATCAAATCCCAGGTACAATTTTTGTATGACCTCAACCTTGGATTCTTGGCTTGATACTGCTGTTTTATTTGTTTCACGATGAGATCTGCGTCACCATAAACTATCAGATGTTCAATTTTTAGCTTTATGGTAGCTTCTAATCCTAAGACTAGAGATTCATATTCACAGACATTATTTGTATAATCGATATCCCATTGTAATCTATATGATAAGGAAATAATGTACTCATCTCCTGGCGTTACAAATAACACTCCAGCCCCTCCTCCTTCGTAGGATGAAGCGCCATCAAAAAACATTTTCCACATTCCTTCTCTACCATTTACATTTTTCTTTGTTTTTTCTACTTTTTTATTTTCTTCTTTTGTACATTCATCGAAATCGTCATCTATCAATAATATACAATTTCCTAAGTCTTGATCAACAACATAGACTGGGTAATTATTTTGATTTTGAGGGTTACTTACCGTATACGCCGGTCTAGTTTCTCTGTATAGTCGTGTGAATTGTCCACTGAAAATTGCGATCCTAGCATAAGTCATATTCAGCTGAACTGATCCTCCTAATTTGGTGCCCCAAGACCTAGATACAAGAATAACATACTTGGCAGGGACGTCAACAATGACCATATCCATAAGGACACTTTTTAAAGGGATCTGAGCGAGATTTACTACCAGATACTTAATCATGCCAAAACACTTAACTTTTCTGGAATCAAATGAGTACAAGTCTTGATAAGGTCTAGTAATTTCGAGGCCCAATTTCTCCATTATAATTTTAGGCATTAAATTATGAGAGGCCCCAGAATCTAACATACAGTTGTGGAGTAAATGGTCATGCACAATTAGTGTAATATAAAATGGAGCAAAAAAATCCTTGGTGTTTTCGATGTGTGGACCAAACATGATCATAGGTCTTTCATCTTGTAGATTAATAACATCTGCGTGACATTCAGTATCAGAAAAAGTTATCATTTTAGCAATTTTCTTTTTATAAATCAGATTTTTTGCTAGCTCGATTTCTCTGGTTGGAACTTCTACTTCTGTATTTTCTGTTTTTTTAGTTTGCGTTGCTCTTGTTTCAACTAGTTTTGTTCGGGTATCTTGTGTTTCAGTCGATGATTTAGTAACTGCTACCTCATTCATTTTATTTCGTGACAAAATATTTTTTGGTGGAACATTCGTAGGATTTTTTTCTCTTGGCCTTAAATCGTACTTTTGTTGGAGTTTGTCCATTATTGAGTCGGCGAGTCCTTGATAGGAAGAGTCTCCTAGATTATTAATACTTTCCTCATTATTAAACAAGGATTCTAGATCTAAAGACTTCTCATAATCCTGTCTGGTTAAATGAGGCTCAAGATTGTCACCACTAAGGTTGTTGAGATCTTCTTCTAACTCCTCATAATTTTTCATGTCATCCCTCTGCATTAAATTTTCAATTTTAAATGGGGCTTGGATCTTTTGATCTTCATTTTTTATTTGTCTCTGTTGCATATGGGGGTTAGGGTTTCTCTTGAACTGATTCCTAACATAAGTATCAGGTTTGGCTTGATCTAATTCCATCCTGGATATCTTGTTTGATAAATATTTAATTATCTTTGCCATCTCATCCATATTTTATTCTCTGGACTTTCTAGATCCAGAGGGTCCTGCCTATTCTTTGAAACATGTAGGTTCTTTGGTTCCCATTTAGACCTTAGTTTTTAATTTCCTGGATGCCATCATATTAGATTCAATTTCTATGGCATCATCTTGCATTCCTGCTAGAGTGACAGATCTTATTTCTCTTAAGAGGAGAGAAAAGTCGGATTCAAAATCCCCTGCAAAAGTTACCTTTGCCACAGGTTGAGAGGGTTTGAATTCAACCGAGATTTTGTTGAACAGTTTGTTGAATCTTTGAGTAAATTCAAGAATCGATTCATAATTATTTTTTTTCAAAGCTCTAAATTCAGTCAAATAATAGAGATGGTCCCTTTTCTCTCCCCACTGTCTTAGGAAGGCATTTTCTAGATCATCATATGACCGTACAAAACTTACCGAGAGTCCTCAGAACCAGGTTCTCATTTGTCCTTTAAAGTTTTATACTAACAACCTTGAGTAAATATATTCGTTTTTGATGCCAAGGATATCAACAAACTAATAAAAAAAGGCTATGTGTTGGATTGTGGTTAAATATCCTTCTCACATGAACTTTGGTAGGTGTTTCATATAATTTTTGGGCAAATCATGAAGGACGATAGGCAGCACCAAGGGAGTGTATCTATCATCTACCTTGGAAAAAATTCTAGGAGGTGGAGCCTGTCCTTGACCTTGTCCACCTGCTCCTCCACCTCCGGCGCCACCAACACTAACCATTGGAAGTCTAGGATATGAACTTCTGGGGCTAAATAGGGGATTTTTGAAAAATTCGAGGGATTGAAGTGGTGACCTTTCGATTACTTCTGGATGTGGTGAAGGAAGTTCTGGAAAAAGGTCGTTAGGAGAGGGAAAATCTAAAAGAGGAGGAAAAGGGAAATGTGGACTAGTTTCCTTGGACTTACAAGATGTATATACAGGAGAAACGATAGGGGATGAATCAGGGTATAAAATATATTCTTCAGAGTTTCGAGAAACTGGAGCTTTCCCTTCGAGGAAGGGGATAACTGGAAGGATATCAATAACAATGGGTATCGAAAGGGATCCTTTGTTCTTACCGGTAAAATTATCAGTCATGTCAATATCAAACTTTATCTTGGGAACCTTTACCTTTGGAGATTCGAGTTTAGCTTCAGGCTCACTAGTTGATGCCTCTGCGGAATGGATTTGTTTAAATATTTCTTTAGGGGTTATCTCTTTAGTCTAAAACTTAGCATTAACTTGTGTAACTTTGGGTTGATAAACTTTACCTATTGATGCAATAGTCTGTTTGAGGTATCCCTTTGGTTTTAACAACTTTTCGGGATCTAACACTAGTGTAGTCTGCTTATCGTCTAGATTTTTTCTGGTATTCTTTTGACTGAATGCTAGTTTTATCTACGGTAGAGTCACCAAGTGAAAAAATAAAAATAATCCTTACTTATGTATTCAATATTTGTTCACCATCAAAGATATAAATTTACCTTGTCATTTTCCCAGGGAAAAATAACTTTGTTCCTCCGTCCTCGACAACGGCGCCAAAAAGATGTTGTTCCTAAGATTAAACTTAAGGCTCAAAGAGTAATGTCAGGCATCATGGATGTTTAAAGAGAATGTTTTTTAAGAGTGCTTTTTCTACCTTTAGTTATATAAGAAAAGATTCTTAAATGAACTTAATAATAGGACAATACATAGGCCATATTTCGTTGTCTGAGTCACAATTTTAATATCAAATAGTGTGGGAGAAACTTACAAAACCATTAAACAAATCTAGGCATCAATGGTAGATGAGTCTCACCTTGTTGGTAGCAGAAGAAAGTAAAGAGTGCACCATTGAATAGGATATGAGATGCAGTAATTCAAATAGCTTGCAGGTCTTGTATTACTTACAGTAAATACAAAGGAAAAACTACTTACTTAACGAATTGGCGATATAATGTGATTACAATAGTTGTGATACTAAATTGAAATCAATCGCTTATCAAGGAATTACATAAGAAAATTTGGAGATATGGAAATACATAAGAAGCACATAACTCAAACTGAACAAAATTTGGAATCTTTGTCTGCACTTGTATTAATACTAAAAAAGGAGAGTTTTCTCTATTACATCCAACAAGAAGCAACCTTGAATATATCTTGGATCTATGTACTTATACAAAATTTGTCACATCTCAAAACGGTTGGACTTCTTACAATATTTAATTAAAATAGAATATATCTGAAATAAGACAACAATCTGTAGAATCTGATGAGCTTCACTGGCATTTTATTTTGTCTCTTCACTTGCTTGGAGAAACGTTTCTTTTGAGGGAGAAGGTAATCAGATGGATAGCTCTGCATGGCTTGTCAAGAAATGGATAACGAACATAAGAAAGGTAATCATCCATGAAATAATGATAATGAAATGGAGGTAAGCGGGAATTTAGAATGAGAGTGAATGAGACATATGACTGTTTGAAAATGGAAGATAAGGAGGGTGAAAAGGAGAAAATACTGTGTCTATTTTTCTACCTGCTTCTAGCTGTATTTGTTTTTCTATGGTCAATACATTGATGGCATATATTCAACAATTCAACTACAAGCCTTGAAGGTTCAATTGTTTCATTCACCTCGAAAGTGAATAACTTATTTTCAACTTGAGGTATCCTTTCTTGGGATCTTTTCACTTCTCGAGATGTGGCCTGTAATTGTGAGCTTGGATTCACTAACCACTTGTTGATTTTAAGAAGATCAATCCATCTTGTTTTCTGAATGGCTTTCAGATTTTCTTCCTTTCTCTTTATGGAGTTCTGCTAGTTCATTTATATATGAATTCCCCCTTGGGATTTCGTGATATCACTTCCCTTAAGATCAATTAGTCCTTTTTATAATGGAGACAACGCTCCTAGGCAAGCCTCTTGTACTTCTCTGGAAAATATTTTGCTTTCTTCCAGATTGGTTTCCTAAGATTTTAGAGCCATCTCACCTCTTATTTGTTTAGAAGGAGAGAACATAGGAAAATTAGAGACCTTCTCTTTCTGCATTAATACGATGGCTTCTTGAAACTTAGCCCGGGATGAGTGAGCCTCCATTTTCTTGATATAGATGTCCTTTAGATAAAGATCTACTGTCTGGTAGCACTTTTGGATGACATCTATATTTAGAAAAAGGTCTTGCTATGCAACTTCCAACTTCTCATTTACTTCCAATGCTTGAGTTTGGAAGGCCGTGATATCTATTGAGGTACCTTCAGTTAGGCTCAACCTATCTCGCAATTGTTCTATTATTTCATCACGTTGAATGACCAATCCATGACTAGTTTTTGAACTATGATGGAGTTCTTCAAGGTTGGTCTGAAGATGTTGGATTTGCAACCAATCGTAAGCCCTGATTTGTTCAAAGTCTTGGCTCATCCTGTTCTTGATAGTTTGTTTCGTGGAAAGTATTTGAGTTTGCAAGTGTTCTACGAGTAGACACTTCTACCGCAGTTGTTCGGCCAAATTTTCCACAAACCATCGATTGCCTGTGGAAAAAGCACCTAACGAACCTGCAACTTCTTTTGCGAATTCTGTATCATCTCTATCATTCCCGTCATACACCATTCTATGCCTTTTGGTTATCACTCCATATTTCTGGTGTGATTCTCTTTTCACGATGGCCTTCCTTTTCTTACTAAAGAACAAATCTGAAGGTGGCATCTCTATGGGTGAGATGGGAGTAAGGTCGCTTACCGAAATAATTTTGGAATTAGGATTTCTGAGGCTAGATTGTAGAGGCGTCAATGATGTAATGGGAGTACAAATATCCGTTGATTGTTGTTGCTCTGTTGTATTCAAGGTACCAACGGGGGTGGCTGGCGTCGAAGGGGGTATATCAGGTCCCTGTCCCATGTAAGCTTTGATCTGTTCTAAATCCTGGGGGCTCAATGGGTTTAACAATGATTCTTCTAATTGTTGAGTCCATACCTCCGAGCTCTTTGGGGTTTCCTCAGCTTTTTGTTTACTAGAGTGGCTCGCTTCTGAACCATTTTGACGTGACTTCCTAGGAAGGGGGAGTGATTATTTGTTCTCCTTGTAGTATCTTAGGTAGGATATTTCATCTATGTCTTTGAAAACTGATAAAACCTGCTTGTTGGTCTGGAGGCAGGGTTTGAAATCAGCCCTTCACCTCTTCGTAGGATCTAACTCCCCTGAATATTTCATCGTACGGGGAGGTTTCATGCACATACCACCTCATATTGAACTGGGCTAGGTGGTTTTCTGCAATCTTATGTGGATCATGTATTTTGAACTCAATGTCAACCAATTTGACATCTTCCAAAGCCGCAGCCTCCACTTTGGAGTGACCAAAATCCAATAGTGAAAATATGCTGACCTGGATAGGGAAAGTCGACCATACCTTTTTCTATCCTGCTTTTATCTCTTTGTTGATGCCTCCTGTTACTATCTGGTAGGGTACTTCTCTGCATACTAGCCGGTCTGGTAAAAATCGTGGGAGAGCATGGGGAGGAACTGAGCATCCAAAAACCCTGATATAAGATAAGTTCTCTTCAATAAACCAATCTGCTAGCTTACCCAAATTTCCCATAATGCTGTCTGAAATTCAAGGAGGTGGGTGACCATACATGGCTATATGAACATGAACCACTACATTGTGACAAATTTCATAAAAGAAATCTTTGTCTTTTTCCTCCCACAACTTGGAATGGTAGAAGCAAATGGGCTCTGCACTGATTGGGGTCCAGCTCCAATTCATCAATGGGAAATGTGTCATGAAACAGATGGCGTCCATGACATACGCAAACATATAGAAAGGGTTGGGATTCCCCTTTGATTTCCCTAATTTGTATTTAGTAATTCCTTTGGAAAATTTATCTGACAACATTTTGGCCCAATTAAAAGTATAACTCTTGACCACCTCGTGCATGATAGATACCCATTCCACCGGGAAATGAGTAGGGATATTTTTCCCAAACAATCGACAGAGCATCATGGCTATGTAAATCATGTGAGCATCCAACGACGATGTGGCATACATACCATGAGCGTCGACCCTAAACTTCTCTGGGTGCCCCCACCAGGACCAGATTATATCGGGACAACTCCTTTCATATTGGATGCATTCCCTTTGCTTGAAATCGAAAATAAATGCAACATTGTAAGTATATTTAGGATTGGGAGATAGATTATACATTACTTGGAGGTGTTCCGGTTGGAAAGAACCAATGACAACCTTCTGATGGTTGATGATGCTCCTGGTCTGGACGTCGATGTTTTCCAAGGCCTAACTTATCATGTCGTTATACAACATGAGTCTCAGTCGTGCATCTATCTTGTGTAGCTCTGAATGGGCTACATGTCAGAGCTTGTCCATAAAATATTTATCTACTTTATCACTAGAATCCTTTGGACAGTTTATGATTTCCCATTCCAGAACTTCAAAAACCTTTGTCCAAGTTTTAACAGTGTCTGTGGCTCGAGGTGTTGTGTCTGAAAAAATATCCACATTTGGGTTTGAAACCTCGCCTGCCGTATCGGGCTTCTTCATCATTTTCCATGGTTCCATAATATCAAGAGAATAGAATGAGGTTACCTGTTGCAGAGGAATTGCGTGAGCTTCTTAATCAGATAAAACTTGCTAATTTGCGGAAGGTGCCACGTGTTACTTGGAATCGTATGAATATTCAAATGAAAGTGTTAGAAATAGGTGCCACATGTCAACTCAGGGAAGACTCAAAAGATACATGTGTCCTATGACTTGCGTCTTTTAAAAGGTTTAGGAAAATTCAAGAGTAGATACCTTTGGGTTTCGGGGTTTCAACATTTTTATCATTAAGACTTATCGAAATGCCCGAAGCGCGAAGCTCCGAGGACACCTTTAGTAATTTTCCTCTTTAAAATTCAGGTGGCTCCAGAACTCCGAAGGTATTAGTGTCATTCGATCGAAAAGGGAAAACTCATCAATGATGGATATCATGCGTGCCTTATTATTAATTAACCAGAAATGAATTTAATTTAAATTTTGAAAGTTATTTTCTAAGTTACCTTTTCTTTGGGAAATATATATTTTCATGAGATGATGAATAAAAATCTCAAAAGTTTAGAATTGTATGTGTTATAACACCCCTGACACTTGGAGGGTGAGACCATCCCAGGGCGTAAATCAAGCCCTAATATCGACTCAAAACCACCCAAAAAAATCCTGAAATGCAACCAAAAAGGCATAAAATTGATGAGCGAGGAGAGAGTAAGAACCTGGTTCAAATAGAAAGAAGAATCATCAACTGGTTTGTCCAGAATTGATGCCTGAAGATCTGCTCCACAAAAGGGAAAAAACACCACGATTTCCAATTTCTTCAAAAGCAAGGTAAAAATGAATTGTTTTTCACCCCTTTTGGTTATATCATATCAAATTTTTAACCCATTTTCACCTTAGTCTAATATTTTTGATTATTTTATATTAATTTGCCCTTTAAAATGAGTAGTTTTCATTAAAATTATGACATCTCTTGTTTTTTAGCCATATTCATTTTGACAAGTGTCTTGGAGATTTTTGTTGGTGATTTTACTGCTCAAGTGAGTACTCTTTGACTTTTTAAAACTCCTTAAACTATGAAAAGGTCACCCTTTTTCCAACTTCAAACGTCTAAATTATGAAAAAGAAATTTCGGTATGGAGATCCCTTTAATCTCTTTTCACACTACTTAAACCAAAAATATTGTCGAGTGATCTTGTTGTCTTTCACGCTCGTTAAAATGAATTAGAAAACACGTTTAATGGGCGATAGTTTACCCCTTTTCGGTCCCATTGGAATATTTACAAAAAAGGAACACCATGTCCATCTTGGTTAGGAGAGTTCTCTTAGGCATCGTTTTATACTTTTTTCACCTTGGAAACTTACTTTACAAAAAAGTCCATTATGGAGTCTTCTTTACCCAATCTTTTCATACTCTCTAAATATGAAAAGACCTCCGAGTTTCCCTTCTTTGGACTCGTAAAACTAAACAATGAAGGACCCTTTTGGGACAAGGCATTTGCTATCGTCCTCAAGCTTGTTATAAAAAACAAAGAGGTACTCATCCATCATGATGGGGGAAAATTAAGAGAACTAGGAATTTTTTTTCATAAGTATTATGACAGCTTTTGTGTCACCCTTGAACATGGCACTTTTCTACATCATCTCACATACTTGAATAATCTGCTTGTCTCTACACCTTCTGAATCCCATGTGTCATCATCCTCTTTTGACTCCTTCAAAAGAGAACCTTTGGTTTTCATCCCATTTCATGTGTCGTCATGCTCTTTTGATTTTATATAAAAGATCCACTGGTTGTCGTCACATCATTACTTCCACTCTTTCGGCCTTGTTGAGTCAATGCTGACAAGTTATTAATGTGTCATGCAATATCCAAGGGAAGTCAACCTATGCATTTTCCCCCCCTGTGCCAGTCTATGCTCTTCTATCTACCATCTCAAATCATTATCCTTTTTTTTTCGTGTCGATGATGTGGGAAACATCATGGCCCTCCTTCGATGAGTCTGTTATTGTTGAATTCAACACCTTATCCAAGAACTAGACTTAGAAACTTGTTAGTACCTTAGGACCTGCATGCCTTAATGACAGGTTTCCTCATTTTTGACAGTGGGTTTACAACATTGGCCTTTGATCAAAATATTTCGTTGGGTGTTCGACTTCAGTTCATCTACTCACATTCGATGGAATGTACTTAGATTACCTTGGGAGTCATTGGCATCATTGGTGCTTGCACTTGTTAATGGTAAACCTCATTGACTGATAATCAAGTGGTTTCTACCATGTTAGATGCCAAAACCTCTATTCACATGGTTAGATTCGTACTATTTGGGATAGGGCTTGAAGACCCCGAGGGGACCTTGTGGTGGTGTTTTTCTACTTTTCATCTCCCTAGGTTGTGCTGTTAAAAATTTAATATATATACTGTTACATGGATCCACATTATATATCTGGTGGCTTTGTCCTAAGTCAGTCCTATCATGGATCCACAGTGTATTGGTCAGAGACCATGCTTTGATACAAGTTATTCCGTGTATGGGTATGCCTACCTCAGATATTTTATATGTATATTGACGTACATTTTTTGTTTCGACATGTCTTCCTTTCTTCAGTCCCTTAGTTTGAAATTTTTCGCAAAGTGTTTCGGCCATCATCTTCTTCTCTGACCTCACACTTTGGGGGCATCTGTTACACACCATTTTTTCACTTTTCTTAGTGTCACATCTCACAAGTAAAATGACACCCCCTAATCATCATTGAAGTCAAATAAGATCCACATTGCCATTTTCCTTCATTCCTTATCTTTTTTCCACAATCCTGGCTTCATTATACCATGGTCACTCCCATCTCCACTGTGGAGGAGTGACTATCTCCTTGATACATTGTTATAGGAGCTTCCATCTCCTTGATGCAATGTTAGAAGATTGACTTAGTGATTATCTTTTTCAAAATATATCTTAATAAATTGGGTGTCGAGACCAAAGTTCCATGTCCATTACATTCCTTCGTAACGAACTATCACATTATCCAAGATGAGGTGACTTCTAATGGAACTTTTCTACTTAGGAAAAATGATCTTAGCAAGGATGTACTTGATATGGTGGGACAATGCTTCAATTGAAATATTGTAGGAGACATTCAAAGTGTTATCAACCTCCAATTTTCATAATATATGGGTCATAAGGATTTATAATGAATCCATTTAGGTCCTTGTTAATTTTATAATCCAAAGTTTGTGTAACAAATGTGCTTAGTACCCTTCTTAGATATGGGTGCATATGCATAATTTTTTCATCCAACTCTTAGTTATAAAAGTGGAAATAAACTTAGGGACACCAATTCATTATCACACCAATTTTTTTTTGGAAACCTGTGATTCTAAATGTGAATATTAAAAACTTTAAAGCATCACATGCAAAATGAAATCATAGATCTAATGATAAGAATACAAACATAATTAACCATAAAACAAAATATGTATCTTGCAAGAAAGAATCCAACCACAAAGATTCACCAACGAACCCTAATGTCTTCCTTAGGATGAGCCACCCCCATGCTAAGGGCCATTGTGGGATGGGGAAATATTAGAATGCATCCAATAATCTATTGTATGAAAAAAAATACTTAACTAGTGAACCTAGGCAAGCCACATAGATCACAATTCATTAATCATGCAAATATGGAATAAGGCTTAATTAATCTTAAGAACCCAACATGGTTAATGTTGATAATTATTTATTGACATGATGAGTGATAATAAAAGAGGTCCAATTGATTAGGGTCCTAATATATGTATGATAGCTCCATACTTTGTTTCACAAGGGTGGTAGTCTCTTTTACTTCTAAAATATCCTATGTATGAGCCTTAGAATCATGCACCATCCAAAATCCATAGTAGTATACATAAATTGTGAATGAATCCATATAGACAACTATTCATATCTAAAGATATCTTAGATGTTATTTCAAAGGTAAAACTATCAACATCTCACTTCATATATGAATCTTCAACAACCAAAAACTACTATTAAGTGAAGTGGAAACCAAGCAA
>JASDQU010737331.1:157711-177228 GCA_032191745.1 Picea mariana | reverse complement strand
CACGGTTAACTACATGCATGTCAGATCTAGTGGAGACCCAGTTGAGATAATAGGTGAAAGGGATAGTTTGGCTATCAGTTGTGATTTGATCACACATGCAGTGGATATGCTTATGAGCATGTGCAAACTAAGTAATTGTAATTTCAATTGTGAGAATTCCAATTGCAAAGATTGTGCAGAGGAGGCAGGATGTCTGGACATGGAGAATTGGCACATGTATTTGTTGATTTGTGTATGACAGTGTGAGATGATTGTATTATACTGAGAACTCTTGGATTAGAGTTTTGTATGAGATTGTTTCATGATTCATGATATACATAATATATGATAGAGGGGTTTTTAGCTTTACGCTTTTTTGGTAAAACTTTTGTGTTATGTGTTCTTGATATTTCACTTTGTGATTGTGGTTGTGATCGTGGTTTAATTTTCCGCAAGAATAATAGTAGAAGAGATTATGTATTTAATAGTGACATATAATTGTTAGATCAGGAGAATCGCAGGAAATACTTAATTTGTATTGAAATTTCTACACGTGGCTATGTTTTATCATCTCGTAGCTCAACTGTGTATTTTTCATGGCTACGATCAATTCGTGTCATGTAGGTATGGATCCACATTATATCTTTGGTGGCCATATCCTTAGTCAATATTTTTCATGGATCTGCAGTGTATTGGTTAGTAGTCATTCTTTGAGTCATCTCATATTCCGAGCATAGGTATGCCTGCCTCGGAAATGGAACATTTTTTAAATATTGTTTGATTGTTGTTTGCGGCTTCTTCCAGGTTCTCCAACTCCACACCCTTGCATTAAATATTTGTAAAGTGGTTTGGCCATCATTCTCTCTTCGGACCTCACACTTTAGGGGTCATTCTGTTACACATGAAATTTGCACAGGTAGGTACCTTGCCCTAACTGCCATAAGTGTCATATAAGTGTCTCATACACCTTGATACCATGGAATAACCTATGTCACAATCCCTAGTCAATGTGGAGGAGGTATTTATTACATGAAGACCAAAATACAAGTGCAGATGAATTATTATTAATATTCATGAAAAATAAATTAATTAAGTGAGAGAATCCACCTCATATTTGGTTTCCTAGTTTTTAGGGAAGATGGAGGATCTCATGGATGGTTGAAATATTTCCTCCTTAAAATCCTTGAAAGATATTTCCTCCCTAAAATCCTTAAGAAACATTTTCTCCCTAAATATCTTTCAGATCCATTTTTAGTGGATCTAATGAGTGATCCTATCCATGGTGGTTAAGCCTCCAAATCCTATATAATGAGGGATTTCCATGGAGAAGTGGAGTGGATATTTGAGGTATCAAACATATGGTCTTGGGAGAAAGCTTTAGGATATCAAACCTATGATTTTGGGAGCTTTGTTCAAGGGCTAGATGAGGACGACTTGGGGAAGATATTGCAACTGCATCTGCAATCAGTAAGTATTTCTTTAAAAGTTCTCATTAATATATTGCTTGGCCTATTTCCTTCTAACCTATGTCTCTTTACATATGTTTATCTTATAGATGGATTTGATTGGACTAATCTTATAGAGTAGAGTAGGAGTTCTTTGTATTTTGTTGTCTATTGCATTGTAGGTATCAAACAGTGCTAAGGAGCTCAAAGATCAAGCTCAAGTTGGAGTAGTGAGGAAAAACATCAGAATAAGGTGCATCACACTTTCTTCTTTCTCTTTCTCTTTCTAATTAGATAGTTAGATTCAAAGGAATGTTAGCATGTTTTATGTCTTGGTATAGGAGTCTAGAATCCAAGAGGAGATTCACCTATCCGCAGGGGGATTGTCCTACAACAAAAGGCCACATATTTTTAAATCTTGTTGGGCCTTTACATCTCTTCCCATTGCTGCATCTATATCTTCATGCTCCCTTTCCCTCCATTCAATCACCATCTTGCAAAAGAGAAACCATTTTTTGAGTTAAAAACTTTTCAAAATTTTGTTCACAGACTTGTATGCGGGCTAACTTGGCAACAGTCATGTATAGGGATACATATACGTGTGAAGTCTTCGCTTTTCCCACATATATGGGGTCGTATATGTGACCCAATGAACTGTCACCCATGTATACCCTAGTTTCCATGTTACACCCTCTAATACTAAAACAATGGGGACTAAAATTAAAATTTAAACCATTGAAATTGAAGAAGAGGGGATGGGCACTTACTTGGTCTAGACGATTGTTGATTCCATTGATCATAGCTCCCACAATAAACACTTGAATATCGTGGGGAAAATGACCTAAAATGCACTATGTGGGTGAAAAGACTCAAATGGTATGGTAAAATGGTCTATTTTTACTATTAGTAGAAATGTTTTACCCACTTCCTATAGTTTTTGCTATTTTTTGACCTTATAGACTAATAGCGCAGTGGAAAGACTTGGTTTTTGGTGGTTTTGTGTAGGATTTTTTCGGTTTCTACTGTCATACCCCCCGTTCATGCCTTCGGCATGTATATTCTTTCACCGACATATAGGATAGGTTTTCACTATGTTTTGCATTCTTGCATCATCCTATGACCGTGATCCATATACCCTAGGTATGAACCCATTTATTAGTGACACAAAACCTTTTTAATTCTACTAGAAGTGTCGTTATTCAGTGGTAGAGGCTTACCAAACATGGGTGCCCTAGTTAGAACCTTTGTGCCATTTGGATCCCATGCAGAAGTTATTCCACAGGACCGTGAGTTCCTTATAGTCTCGATATTACTTTGCGTTCGAACCCCGTATTATTACTCATAAGTATTTTGATCGGTATCTATGTGATTCCCCCCGAGTATTAGTTAATCTCTTTTTCGACTCCCGAAAAAATTAAAAGATTGTCGAGTGAACTTGTCTCGTTCACACTCGTTAAAAGGATTTGAAAGGACGTCTATTGGGTATAAGTTTAACCCTTTTCTGGACCAATTAGACTACTTACGAAAAATTGATACTTTAGTCACCATTGGCTAGAAGAGTTCTCCTGGGTATTATTTTATACTTTTCCAGGCCTAGGGGACTAAATCTACGAAAAAGGACATCTTTTGGAGTTAAGTTGTAATTGCATTCCATCATCCTACTTGCAGTATTGAGCCTATTATTGATTCCCTCTTTCTCATTATAAGACTCTTACCTCAGCAATTTAAATCACTACCCAAGCAAAGCCTTCTATATATCCTTTGCAGCTTGACACCATGTACCCTAAGAGGAAACATCCCCTCGAGTGTCCATGCCCTGCATGTACTTACTTGCATTGAGCATAGGTATGTTTCGTTGCATGGAACTAGATGCTTACTTGTGACACTCATTTCCTCTCCTGTATCATAGCATTTCTTTGTCTATGAAAAAAAAAAAAAAGATGGGCGAAAAAAGAATATTATCTCATATCGACAACATTCGTGTCACCTTTGAACAAAGCACAAACTTTTGAGTCCATTTTCATCCAAATTTTGGGTTTAGCATGACCTTAGGAAGCTGAGATGTATTCGGGCGTCTTTAAGTTACAAAGATATGTCGTTAAGCGCATAAACCTGTGGTCGGGAATTCATACATGCAGGAAATACAAGTGGTACTTAAGTGCACATCTATTGTCCACCCTTGTAACCCCTGTTGGTACCCTTTCGAGTGGTAGCGCATCAGAAAACACATGTATACAGATTGGCCTAGATATCTTGAAGCCCTCCATAGATAAACTGATCAGTCGCCTAACTGCTATAGTGCCACTGAGAACAACACTCAGAAAGATACTCTCTAGTACTTGGGTATTCGGGTAGTATTACTAACGACACGGTCTAACCTCCTTAGTTGGTGCCCTGAGATATTGGGCCAAGTACTACTGTTGGAACCTACACATATATCAGAGAGCTATAGCATAGGGAAAACTCATGTCTATAGAACCCTTGAATATGTAACCCTTGGCCTTGGGATAGAAACAAAAACAAAATAGACAAGATCTATTGCGGTGCAACTGTGTCTTCTGCATTCGAGTTGCGAAATTACTACACATTTCTTCCTGATAAACATTTGGGAATTTCATCACTACAGTATTCTTCAGATTGGAGTATAACTTTGCAAGAGTAAAAAAAAAGTCTAGATCCTATTGGCACCATTATTTGAGACTTATTCCGTTGGATTTCTCTCTTCTCCCTTATCACAATCATACCTATCATTTTTTAGAAATTATTTTTTCTTGTGGACCCGACCCCCTTCCAACACCCTTATTTGGTCTTTACCCCATTAGATTCAACTTGTCGCCCTGATCGTTGTGATACACTTCACCCATAACCCATTTTCTATGTGGTCCCACCTGCCCCTTTTCGTGTTCCCTCGTCATCATGGCCCATACCTGTAGCCAAGACTTGGAAGCTCACTTCACTACCTTGCACTCTAATTTCACAGAAACCCAACAAGAAGTGTGACAACTCAGTGCCAATATTGCCACCATCAATAAAAAATTGCATTCCTCCATCGTTGCCTCAATCGTGGAACTCAAACAAGACATTACTACCCAGCTTGAATCTATCACTATGATGATCTGCGCCAAGATGCATATCCCTGTAGATCTTCCCTTATCTAACCCACCTTTGCATATTGAAGGTGAAACTTCCTCTCATTCCCAGAATTTTCAACCGAATCACTTTCAGCGTGACCTATGCCTTCTACGTGTGGATGTGATCAAATTTGATGGATCAGATCCCATTGGCTTGGTAACTCAATTGGAACATTATTTCTCTTTGTATGGTATTATGGATGAGTTGGCCAAACTCCGGTATGGTGTTCTCCATCTATATCAAGAATGGTGTAAATGGTGGCAATGGAGAAAAAATGCCCGCCAAGGGTATGTGGCTTGGACACACTTTGTGGAAAATCCTTATGAACGCTTTGACATTGACACCAACCATTTAGGTCATTTGAAAAAGTTGAAACATTATGGCACATTGGAATAATTTATAGCTACTTTCGAGTAACTGGATTTTTGTACAGAGGGCATGTTTGATGCTTTTTTCTAGTGAATGTTTTATCAGTGGCCTCAAGGATGAGATTCATGCTCATGTCCTCATGGCTCAGCCTTAGAGTTGGGTGGACACTACTAAAAGACCTAAGGAAGCAAAACAGGTTGTCTCTTCACAAAACCGAAAACCCTCCTTTATTCCTCACACTAAACCAGTAACTCCCACTCCTCCTTATACTCCACTAAAGATCTAGAAATTGACCAGGGCCAAAATGGTTGAATGCCAACTTAAAGGCCTTTGTTATAATTGTGATGACAAATATTTTCCAGGACACAAGTGTAAGGAAAAAAAGCTTGTTATGGCCATCTCGGAGGATGTCGAGGCTCCCCTTGTGTCAGTGTCACCTGAACCCATTAACATAACCCCTCCCTCATACCCTCTCAAAGTAGAACCAGTCATTTCCCTCAATTCTCTCACTGACTTCTCTGCTCCCCAAACCATCAAGCTAATTGGTTACATCGATCATAGGAAGGTCATCATTCTTGTTGATAGTGGAAGCACTCATAATTTTATTCATCGCCACATTGCCCAAGAAACTAATTGCTATATCTGTGCAGTCAATAATTTTCAAATCGTGATTGCCAATGGAGGGTCCATGAAATGTGGAGGGCATTGTGAAAATGTGCATCTCCAAATTGGTGAATACCACCTAAAATCTCATATGTTTTCTATCGACATGGGAAGTTGTGACATTTTGTTGGGTGCAGAATGGTTAAGGACTTTGGGTCCCATTCTCATGGATTTTAAGGAATTAACCATGGAATTCGACCAGGAGGGCCAAAAATATAAGTTCCAAGGCATCACCGTCGGTTCCCCAGAGATCATTAGTTCCCATCACATGGAAAAGATGCTCAAAAAAGGTCATTCTGGCATTATTTCCCAACTCCATGCCATATAAGCAACTGAGACACCTTCTGTGTTGCAGGACCTCCAATCCATCCTCTCTAAACATCCAATGTTTTTTTCCACTCCCCAGGGAATTCCTCCTTCCCGTGGTGTTTGTGATCATTCCATTCCCCTTATCTCAGGAAGAATTCCTCCCAATATTCGTCCCTATCATCACCCCTTTTCCCAAAAAAATGAAATTGAGAAAATTGTTCAAGACTTGCTCAACGCAGGTGTTATCCGCCCTAGTAGGAGCCCCTACTCTTCACCTATGGTCATGGTCCTTAAGAAATAATGTTATTAGCGCATGTGTCCTAACTTTCATGCCCTCAACAAACTCACCATTAAAGACAAATTTCCCATTCCTGTCATTGATGACCTCTTGGATGAATTGAGTGGCGCCCAGTTATTTACTAAACTTGATCTTTGTTCAAGCTACCACCAGGTATGTATGAAAGAGGTAGACATTCCTAAGATTGCATTTAGAACTCATGAGGGCCACTATGATTTTTTGGTCATGCCCTTTGGCTTGTGTAATGCTCCCTCCAATTTCCAAAGCCTCATGAATCATGTCTTTCGTCCTTTTCTCCATCATTTTGTCTTAGTTTTCTTTGATGATATCCTCATCTACAGTCAAACCTAGAAAACCCATCTTGCTCATGTGGACCGAGTTCTCCATATACTCTCTCGACACCAACTTTTCCTCAAACAATCTAAATGTTCTTTTGGTGCCTCGGAAGTCAAGTACTTGGGTCATCTTGTTGGCAAGGCCGGTGTCAGGGTGGATCCTAAAAATATTGAAGCTATGCAAGATTGACCTCACCCAAAGAATCTCAAAAGCTTGTGTGGATTTTTGGGTTTAACAATTTATTATCGCAAGTTTGTTAAGAATTCTGGAAAGATTGTGGCACCTCTCCCTTCACTCCTTAAAAAGAATTCTTTCACTTGGACTCCAATAGTTTCTCAGGATTTTCAAACCTTGAAGATGGCCATGTGCACCACTCCAGTCCTGGCCCTTCCTGATTTCACAAAGACCTTTGTCCTAGAATGTGATGCTTCTGGGAAAGGAATTGGCACTGTCCTTATGCAAGAGGGTCAAACTTTGGCCTTTACCAACAAACAATTGTCAGAGCACAATTTGGGAAAATCAATCTATGAAAAGGAAATGTTGTCTATTATGCGTGTTGTGGATATTTTGTGCCCTTATCTATTGGGGAAACACTTCCAAATTAAGACAGATCATCAAAGCCTCAAGTATTTTTTGGAACAACGACTTTCCTCCCCAGAGAAACAAAAATGGGTGACTAAGCTCTTTGGATATGATTATGAGATCATTTACAAGAAAGGCAAAGACAATGTGGTTGCTAATGCACTTTCCATAAAATATGAAGATGAAGGGTCCCTTTTTTCTCTCTCCTTCATTGTACCAGAGTGGCTCCAAGTTGTTTGCTAGGAATGGCCTCACGATCCCAAAATTTCGCATCTGATACAACAATTGTAGTTCAATTCTCTAGTTTCCCCAGGGTACTCTTGGCTTAATGATGAGCTTTGATACAAAGGTCATTTGTATTTAAGTAAACAATTAAAACTTAAATCAACGGTACTTTCTAAGCTTCATGCTACACCCATAGTTGGGCACTCTGGGTTTACCAAAACCTATGATAGGGTCAAACGTTCATTTTTCTGGGATGGTATGAAACATGACGTTCGTAATTTTGTGGTTGAATGTTATGTGTGTCAATGCAACAAGGGTGAAACAATCAAATCTCTTGGCACACTACAACCGCTTTTGATTCCCCCTGCTATTTGGTGGTATATCTCTATGGATTTTATTGTAGACTTACCTAAATCGGGAAATAAATCAGTCATCATGGTGGTAGTTGATCATCTTTCAAAGTATGCTCATTTATGTGCTCTTCAACACCCATTTGCAACATCCATTGCCGCTCAACTTTTCATGGGTCAGGTCTTCAAGCTTCATGGCATTCCACATTCTATTGTATCTGATCATGACCCAAATTTCACCATCAATTTTTGGCAAGAATTGTTCAAGCTACAAGGCACCCAATTGCATCTTAGCACAACTTATCATCGCCAGACTGATGGTCAAACTGAAATTGTCAACAAGTGCCTAGAAACATATTTGAGGTGTTTTACATTGGAAAGGAAAAATCAATGGGCTCAATGGTTACCACTAGTTGAATGGTGGTACAACACTTCGTACCATACAACTACCACTAGTTGAATGGGATTAATGGTTACTACTAGTTGAATGGTGGTACAACACTTCGTACCATACAGCTACCCACATGACTCCTTTTGAAGTGGTATATGGACAAAAGCCACCTTTAGTTCTCTCATATTTTCCAGGTGTCTCGAAGGTCCAGGCAGTTGACCAAATGATTACAGTTCGAAAGGCTATTCTTTGTGCCCTCAAAGGGAATTTGGTCATGTCCCAGAATCACATGAAGCAACAAGGAGACCAAGGTCGCTCTGAACGTCAATTTGGCAAAGGAGAACAATTGTTTCTTTGATTGTAACCCTACAAGAAAATTTCCCTCAAGGCTGACCATTGTCAAAAACCGACGCCCAAATTTTATGGTCCTTATACCATTCTCAAGTGTGTGGGAAAGGTGGCCTATCAGCTAGCTTTTCCCAGTCATTCTAAGCTCCATCTTGTTTTTCATGTTTCCTTCTTAAAGAAGGTGATTGGAAATAAGTTCCAAACTCAAACCAACCTTCCCGAGTTGGAAGAAGAAGGCTCCATTTGGCTGCAACCACAAGCAGTTTTGGACTAGTGTGAGCGTCGTCTATGTCAGCGAACCATCAAGGAAGTGTTAGTCCATTGGAAAGATACAAATCCAGTAGATGCCACTTGGGAACCAACTACCATTCTACAGCAATTTCCCCATCTCAAGCCTTGAGGACAAGATTGTTTTTAAGGGGGAGGACATGTTAGGTATCTAACCCCTCACGTAGGTAGAATAATATATTTCCATGTAATAAAGGTCAATATTAATAAGGCCTAGTAATAATAAGTCCAATGTAAGAAGACCTAATAGAAGCTTTCACTTCAAGAAGGATCTTCCTCTAGATGGTTCTTTTGATAGGCATATTTAGTATAAATAGGAGTCGAGGGTATGAGAACTTTTGTCTTGGATATTATTGTAATAGAGATCTGCTCTATTGGAGGTTGCCCCCTCGAAGAGGCAAGTGAACATTTCTCTCAGTAATCAAAGTGCTCTTTCTAGTATTATTCTGGTATCATTTGGTATTATTGTGGTGTTGTTCTGGTTATATTGTTGTTCATCTGCCATTTCTAGCTATTTATTAATGTTCTGCATACTTTTTTATATCTGGAATATCACATGCTCTTGTTCAAAGGAATTCTATCAGCATGTATCGGCTATTTCTTAGAACTCTTGGCTTTGCATGTTGGCCATACCCTCAATGTATCTCAGAGTCACATGAAGTTGTAGTCCTACCATGCACCCTGGTCCTACTTTCATTATGGGTAGGTAACCTTGAACCTAGCAGTTGACATTTCCTCATTGGTTATTGACTAGGGGTTTCCCTTGTGTTCGACGACAAGAAATATATTCACACATTGGGATTTGTGCAATGTCTTAGATTCCATTAGCCTTGTTGGTGGTTTCCTCACCTTTTTCAGCAATTTTCCTTATCGCATGTTATTCAGAGGGTCTCTTTCATGCAATATTTATATTTGGTGCATGTGAGAGGTGCACCGGGTCGTTGGTTTGTGAACATCCTAATTTTCTGAGCTCCTCCTAATAATCAAGCTATTTCTTTGTACCTCGTGCTAAATGATGAGAGATTCCCTAATGCTCTCCTTTCAACGGGTCTCCTTCCATCGAATTCAACTCATCTATTCTAAAAATGAGACCTAGAGTCCTATGAGTACCTAGAGGCTTGCAATCATCTGTGGTAGGTTCTCCGCCATCAACAGTTGGGAATACTTCAATGTCTTCTGATCGATGGATTCTTCAAGTGTTTGACCTCAACACCTTTATTCACACTTGTAGAATGTACTCAGTTCCTTGATACCTACTTTCATTATTGGTAGGTTGTCTCGTATTTGTTAACAGTATACCTTAATGACCGGTAATCAAATGAATTCTCATTGTGTTCAACCTCAACTCCTCTATTCACATGATGTAGACTTGCACCTTCAACGAATAGTGTAGAAGACCTCCATATTATAGTAGCAACATTCCTCATATGTTGTTGTCTTTCATTGGACCAGTACCTATATGAATTCAGTGATCATGGGATATCAGATTGTACTCCATTGTATACAAATATCTTCAGATTGATTCTGCGACTGGATTCCACTATGCCTTGTTCATGACTATGACAACCTATGGCATACGTCTGGTTTGTATTGCCTATTCATGGCCATGAACAACTATTTCATACATTTCCACATGGATCTGCGGTGTAATTCAAATTGGCAACCATGTGTACAAAGTCATTATGGATTGTAATATTCTCATGAGGAACTAGTCCTTCCAGCTGAGTCTTCATTACTCCACTTCTGGGAATTATAATTTATTTTGGTCATCGTAGATAGTCCTCTGACCTCACACATTAGGGTGCATATGTTACAACAAATTTTTCCGCACCCCATGCAACTTACTTGGATGGATTTCCATTTCCCTATGCATACTTGAAGTTCCATTTTTGTGCCTTCCATAGCCAAAAAAGCATATTTTCCACATATACGCACCCTATAAGTTACAAAACAAGCATACATCAATTTTGGTGCTCAAAATTAAAAAATTATGTCGGGTTTCCTTGCCATGTCACGAGATCCATGATCCTTGACCTTCCATATAATGAAAATGCTACGACTTGGCCTTTTAGTTCCATGTGAAGGCTATAAATTGAGCCATATCCAAGCCTTGAGAAGAATTCAACTTTGAGAGCAAAGACACTCTGAAGAAATTTCACTTCATATTGAGTTTGCATCCCTTTATCCTTGAAAGTGTGATCTCTTTGTTCATCCCCCAAGCTCTTCCTTTTTTGTGATGGAGAACCTCATTGACTCCTTTATATGAGTTTGCCTTTGGTGGAGAATTGAAGTGGTGGAGGCCCAGCTAGAGGGACTTAGTTTCTCAATTCTGATATGTGTCGTTGCAGGAGTTTGTCACCTATATATTTATGTTGATTATTTTAATAGAAATATTATTTTCTTGTCCAATTGATATCTTGCAAATATATGAATTATTATTCCATGGGTGTATTTGTCATGTATGTTAATGGATCATGCTAATATATATGCTAACAACATATATTATCACCATATGCTTGCATATCTTGGTTGTTGAGGACAAGTTGCAGGTACAAAGCTTTGGGTCACGTGCTCAACAGTGGTATTCTTCGAACGTCCGGACGAGGTAGGCTCTTAGCCTTGTCTTGTTAGCATTTCATTTATATAGCATACTTGGGATTAAAGTTTATTTCTGCCTGTTATTACATCTGTTGTGGTTTAACCCTTTCCATAGAGAGATTTTCCTCATAACAAAGGGTCTAAGTGCTTACCTAGATCTGGTAGCTCGTTGAATGCTTGAATACAAACTCCACAATGAGCTACACACCTACTCTTGGAAGAGAGATTTCTCCTTAAGGATCTCCACACTCCTCTCTTTCCAATTGAAGAATGGGTTTTTACTAAGGTGAGTTTCCTTTTATAATTTTTTGGGCAATAAAAGACTAGTTTTTTCACCATGAGACCAAGAAAGTGAGTTTTTATTTTTATTTGAGCTCATTAATATCTTAATGTCATTTTCACTTTAATTGAACTTGGAATCTAGTTGATACACCTTGACAAGATGAAGAGGATTTTTTATGAAGATGGTGATATCCACTACGCTTAAGGTATATAGCTCTAAATTGGCATATAGGGATAGGTTTTTCCCTGCATTCCCCACTTTGCATTATTAACCTTCCATACTACCAGCGTTATGCCTTATGTTCGAACTTGGATGGTTGCGACACTAGCCACTCCTTTTGCGCGTCGTAACTGGTTTGATAGTGCCTACCCTTCAAGGGTGCCCTAGTTAGCACCCAGATTTCCATTTGGTTCCCATGCTATGTTTTTCCGTAGGCTCAAGAGCCTCCTTTAGCCCCATCATGACTTGAATATTGAACCTCATTTTCCTCTCTTCATCTATATTCTGGCCATATCCCATGGGGGTTCCCAAACATTTTTCTTGTTGCTTAATGTTCGCCTATGCATTTTCTACTCGTGTCATGCCTCCGATCATTGCGTTGCTACTTGCCCATATCTCATTTATCGCTATTTGTAGTATCCTTGACCATCTGCCTCTTTCATTATTTGGCCTATGTTTTGCATCAATCTACCCAGGGAGAAAACAACTACTAAGAGTGGACCTCACTTTCTTGTACCATTTTCATCCATTTTGCTTAGTTTGGTTCCATGTGCGTGGAACATAGGAGCATATTGTTAAGCCACTTGTTCTCTCCCGACAAGTACATTTTTATCTCTTTTTCAGACTCGTAAAAGAACACGAAAAAGACACATCATGAGTATCCTTTTAACTTATTTTTGGGATTGTTAAAACTGAACGAAAAAAGACACATCAAGCATACTTGCGTCATTATTTCATGCTTGTTAAACCATGAAGGAGACCAAACATACTTTTATTCCTCTTTCATGCTCGTTAAACCATGAATGAGGCAAAAAATACAAAACAAAAAGAAAAAAAGAGTGGGGGTTTTTCACCATTGGTATATTCTCAAAATGGCAGTGTCAGTCGAGTCGACCTTGAACATGACACCTGTTTGAGTCCTCATCATATATTTTGGTTTTATCTTTCCTAGGAGCCATCCCAATAATACAAGTAAGAGATACTCCTCTGGCTAGTTACTCGTCCAGTCATTATGGAGAGTTCTTCAATGCCTCTTGCATTGTTGCACAATATTCGTCCAACTCTTGTGTCTTGTTTCCAAGTCACCATCGTGTTGTGCTATATGTTCAAGGGAAGTTTAAGCTTGAGTCAACCATCTGTTGTTTTGTTGATATGAGTCAGCCATCCCTGTGTCATTTGTACTTAGTGATACTCTCTCTTCACATCATCTCTCGATGTATGTTTTGTGTTGATTGATGGGGGATACGTCAAGGTCCTCCTTTGAAGAATCTCTTCCTATTGACTTCAACACATTATCTAAGAGATGGATCTAGAAATCAGCTAGTACCTTGTAGTCATAAGTGGTAGGCATGTTTGGGATCAATAATGGGTTTACATCATTGACTCCTAATTGATTGATTCTATGAGTGTTCGACATCGTATCCTCTATTCACACTCGCTAGATTGTACTAGGTACCTTGGGGTCCATCTTCCTCATCGGTGGGGCCCCTCGTGTCTATTAAGGGTATACATCAACGATCGATAATCAAACGGTTTCTACCATGCATGAAATCAACTCATTTATTCGCATGTCGTAAATTCATGCCATCAGGGTTTGGGATGAAGACCTTGGGTTTGGGGCCACATCATTCCTTTACAACATCCCCTCCCAAGTTTTGATGGAGTATATCACTTGTATATGAGTACTTTGAAGACTTTGGGGGCACTCTCCTCAGTGCTCATTGTCTTCCTGATATCTATATGTTGTGTCATAGATCCATATTGTATTTGTTGGTGGCTATGATTGTGTTCATGATGTAGATCCACATTGTATTGTCTCGTGGCTATGGTCTTGTTGATGATCTAGATCCACTGTGTATTCTTTTGTGGTCATGGTCTAGCAATTCATATCATGGATCTGTAATGTATTGTTTGGTGTCCATGCCCAATCAGAGTCTGAGTATGTATACCTAGGTGATGGTCTATATATCCTCTCATTCTTGATGTTTGATTGCAAGAACTCACTAGTTCCTTGATCTCCAAGCTCCTTCCTTATGCTACTCGTCACCATGAATTATTGTAATGTATTTCAGCCATCTATTCTGACCTCACACATTAGTGTTTTTGCCTCTTCTTATAGGATTTTAGAAGAGATTGGAGATAGGCTTCATGACATGTGAATTAGGTGTAAACAAGTCATGGATAGGTGGATACAAGTCATAGATAGGCTTGATGGCATGTGAACTAAGAAATTAACAATTCATGCACAAGTTTCATGCTTAATTATGAGCTTTTTCCAACCTATTATGAACTTTTTCTCCATCATGAGCTTTTTGCTCAAGTTCCATGCTCAATTATGAGATTTTTCCAACTCACTATGAACTTTCTTTTCAATTATGAGTTTATTCTCAATTATGAAATAATTCTTATTTCATAATTATGAAAGTGTGACAAAATAATTATTTCCTTGTGAAATAATTATGAGAATTTTACTCAATTATGTAATTCTGGCCTCATAACATCTAATAGCATGCCTGCACTGTTAGAATATAATGGATGTGCTCGTTTAAACATAGACAATATCACTGTTGTCATCCAACCATAGGCCGAAGCCACCCCTGAGCACCTTAACCTTGACAAAGAATCATTTTGGAAGCAAACCCTAGGCTAGATAGCCAAACAAAGGTGGCGCATCTTTCTCCAAGGATAATCAGAGAGTCCAAACCATAACCAAGAGATATTCCAAGCCAAAACCGAAATATGCTAGCTGCAGCAGCTGCAACGACATCTCTCCTCCAAACTTGTGCACAAACTGTCCAACTGCAGTGCGCACAAGTGTTGCTTCTGTAGTTTTGAGAATGTTGGCCAGAATGAAGACTTGCCTCCTATATTTATACTATTTATGGCAGACTGCCTAGGCCAACTTCTCATTCTGGGCACTCATTCTTTAGTAAATAACATTTCCTTTAGCCGACTTCTTCTCTTGGAGGCTAATAACCTAATACAAGTCATTCTCTTGAGCCGACTTGTCTTCTAGGGTTATTAGCCAACTAATTAGGGTTTCTTCTTGCTTCCCGGAATATTCTATTATTGCCAGGTTTACACGTGGAGGTAAATACCTCCCGCAACTACCATACTATCAACACTCCCTCCTAGATAGGGAGGTATTGAAGGTAATGTTCTTGAGCACAAACATACCATTCACCTGGTAGCATCAAAATAGTCGTATAGACTATCTCATGATTAGATCATGAGCACCATCATCACTATCAGTGTCATCAACTGCATAATCTCTCGAAATCATACTCCATTTGAGTAATTAGACATGATGTTGGATAAGTCACTCACTCTACAGAGTGACACAAGAACCATTCTTCTAATTTGGACATATGTCCTAGAAGAATAAATGTCCTGGACCATTTTTCATTTGGGAAAATCTTTGTCCATTGATCATCCATCTAGCTGATAAACATTTTCCAACACTACTGATAGTCTTCAAGGCAATTGGAACAATGTCATTCAATAGAGAACAACTGTGTCTATCCATAGTAGTACACAACTACTATCCGGTACACCACCACACCAAGTAGCACACAGATACTTGATCAGTGACATATAGTCACAATCAGTGGAAGACATCCACCACAGTAGTATACATCTACTGTCCGGAGACATACAGTCTCCATAACAATCATATCATCTGATATCAACATGCACAAAAAACATTGTTATGATATAAACTGAATCATCTGGGCCATTCTTCCACTCACATTTGTGAGATCTAGAAGAGCATCTTCCCTCAGAAGGTAAAACATCAATGATGAGTTATCTGGACTATTCTTCTCAATCAAGGAAGAATAATTGTTCTGATTTCTGAGCCTAGACCATTCACCTATATGGGCCATTCCTCCGGCACTAAACAAAGTGCAACCTGGAAAGAATGAGTCTGCCCTAGGGAATGCATGTCCCTGATTGTTGAACCTGGACCATTCACCTATCTGGGCCATTCCTCCACCACTAAACAAAGTGCAACCTAGAGAGAATGAATCTGCCCTAGGGAATGACTGTTCGGACCATTTCCTAAGGAAATGACTGTCCTGCACCAACCTCCAAAATGGACCATTCTTCGAAACTCCTCACAACTGTGAGATTCGAAAGAATGATTGTCTAGCGAGGTAGACCAGTCTTCTTGACCACTACTGAGAGTGACCGTCAAGAAGAGAGATTCTCCTAGACCATTCCCCATGTTGAACACAAGGGGAATAGTTGTCTATGGTACATCAACAATCCATCAAACCATTTTCATTACGAAAATGACCGTTCGATCTTGACCATTTTTTGAACTGGAAAATGCATGTCCGTCAGAAATCTCAAACCACTTTTCGAACTGGAAAGAAACTGCTCATCCTCGACCATTTTTCGAACTGGAAAATGACTGTCCATGAATCAATAACACATAAGTGCTCCCTCCCAACCTGGGAGTCATCTCTTCCTTCTTCAATAAGGAAGTTGTCTCCACGAGCTCCAGCTTGAGTACGCAAACTCTTTCATCTTGAACAGAGGATTTACCAAAATGTCTACTTATCTACTCATCTGTGGAGATATATATTGGAGAACCACTTCTCTTTTCTGGACTTCATCACAGAGAATGTAACGCTTGATCTCAATGTACTTCAGTCTTTCTGGAACATTGGTTTTCTCTTAAGGCTTCATATGACTCTGATCATCACAGTATATCATAGTTGAATTCGGCTCTTTTGTTTCCTGCTAGCTTATAACATCATGGCAAGGCTCAAACTGGAACATATCCATGTGGCACTTCTTCTTTCATCATGAGAGTTTCTCATGGATTAGCAATCCATTATCCTGGACTTCTGAGTAACCATTCTAATTTTTATTATAAAAGGTTTTCACCATGCTTCTGTTGTGCATGAGAAGCTTTGCACCAAGTTGTTTGAATCCAAACAAAATCTTCTTTCATCTGCATACAAGAGTCTCTTTCTGGTATACCTCAAAGCCTTGAGGTTGTTGTACATGCGCTCTTTGTTCAATTATTTTGGAGAACAGTATTTTCATTCATCTAATGTAAAACTCCAAACCATGGATATTGCGGATGATATAATGGATCATGTAGAGGTATGTCTGGTTTACTTGGAACAAGCAATCATCATAGTCTTCTCCCTCCATCTAGGAGAACCTCTAGTTCTGGATCTCACAATGCTTACATTCATAAGTCCTCCATACATTGTTCTTCATCACAACTTTCATTTCCTATGCTTGATTGCTTTTGGCGAGTTCAAGTTAGGTTGGTAGTCTTGTGATTTGTGATTCAATGACTGGTTGTTCTGGCTTTTCTTTCTCTCTTGGAATCTTCATGTTCTTCCTCATGTTCCTCTTTAGCTCTTGGGTCCATGGATTTTTCTATAGATTCCATGCCTTGAAGATTCTCACTTCTTCCTTTCATCATAGGATCATGGATGTGGATGGACAACCAGAGATACTTTGAGGCTTCTTTTCGAAGAAGACTTCTTCTAAATTCAAACTGAACACGTGTTGCTTTTCATGGTTGCTATGATGGATATATACTCCATCATTTTCAATGGATCATATAATTTAGGATTAGCTCCCTCCTAATCCTTGCTTCATGCATGAATGCATGCTCTTCTTTTGAAAATATGTAATTGGATCCCTCCATCTAGGAGAGTCCACACTTCTGTCTACATCCTTATTGCCTTTTGCAAAGTGTCACGAATATTTTTCCAATTTCCTCTTGATTGCATACTTCTTTCTGTCTTTATTTCTTCTAGGTTTCTTCAAGATTAATTCTGATTTTGGCTTATCTTGCAGCTTGTCTTATAATCATAGTGATAGTAGTCCTTATCTTGTTGTTATTCCATAAGTGTAGTTTATCTTTGAACATATTATATATATGCAAGATATGTACAGAAACTATGTAAACATGGTATGTACAAGAACTATGAAGAATATTGTTACCTTGTCTTAGAAGAAGAAGTATGTTTTGTCCTACTTGGATTTCTTTGAGGGTTCCTTTTCTTCAGCAACTGATGCTCCGTGTGTTTCCTTCCTTTTCTTTAACTCGGGACAATGATTCTTTTAGTGACCATACTTTCGACAATTGAAGCATTGTATTCTTGACATATCTTTCTCTTGATTTGGTTTCTTCCTGGAGCCAAACTTCTTTTTATTCCTGAAATTATTGAACTTTGTTGTGAAGGCTTGATCATCGTATTTCTTTTGGGGTTTCTCTTTTGCATTGATCCTTGATTCTTCTTGCCCATGACAAGTCCAAAGTTCTTCAAATGTAGGATACTCCTTTGTGTTCATGCTTGCGGCAAATGCATCCCATGTCTTGGGAAGACCATTGAGTACTATATTTACCAGTTCCTTCTCTAAGATGATTTCTTAAATAGCTTGTAGTTGATCTCTTAACTGAGAGATCCTCACAAAGTATGATGTTATGATGTCATCATCATTCATCTTCATGTCACAGAGCTCATTCTTCAGACTCATTACTTGTCCAATGTTTCTGATTGAGAAGAGGTTTGTTAAGGCATCGTACATCTTCTTAGATGAGTCAAGATGGGAGATGTAGGGTATCAAGTGATCTTTTATAGAATCCACTATGATAATCATTCCATTGATGTCATTGTCTTTTAACTTCTCCATAACTGCAACATTTTGCGATTCCTTCTCTTTTCCTTCTTCAAACTCTGGTTCCACAATCTTTCCTTTCATGATATCCAACACTTTATTCTTGGTAAGGATGAGATCAATCCTCACCTTCCATGCTCTGAAGTTAGAATCCCCTTCTAATTTGTTTTCTGACTTCATAGAGTAAGTCATGTCTGCTTTGACTTGGTTAACCCTAGATTTGACCAAAAACTCAGACTTAACGTCTTAGTGTAACACCATGTTTCCCCCAGTCTGTAAAAAATAACTATACTGGCCAAGAACTATGGCAGACTCAAAGATTTGAATGTGTGATTTTGAATGGACCTTAGTATAAAAGGTTGACGAATGTAAATAATGTTATGAATATATGTTGCAGGACTGCTTGGAGGGGGATGTGCTGAAAAGAGACCACGATGGCTGATGAAAGGTGGTGGAAGGCACCTGGAATGGTGGCGTTAACTTCCACTGAAACAAATACCATATTTGGTCTTCATTGGCCCAAAGATCAAGAGCGGCTTGCTGGCCCCGAAATGAATTACTCGCTAGGTTGGTAGGTGAAGAGGCTCCTCGTGAGTTAATGAGGGATGGGGGTGAACCGCCCATCTATGGAAGCCTCACACCTGACCATCGTGGGGAAGTTCGTGCCACATGCAACCTTGCTGGAAAATAAAAGGCAGGAAAGAGGTATGGAAGGGGTCAATCGTGACAGAGATCGTAAGAGGGGAGAAATCGAAAGGACTCTGGAAAAATATACAGAGTGATTGATAAGCAGAGAAGAAGGAGAGTAACCTTCGTTCTCGACTTCTGACGAACAAAGACTCGGTCTCACAACATCATGGTCTAAGCTCGGGGGTGGCTAGTGGTAAATCCATTCAGAATCCCTGAGCCTACGGTTGGGTGGAAACGAGCACCCCTCTCAGCAGTTGCATCAAACCTGGTGTTTTTCTGATAAGTGTTATATCTCGTATCTTGAAATTAATATTTTGACATGTATGCTCATGGTTTGTGCAATTATGAATAGTTATAGTAT
>JASDQU010737331.1:130860-149932 GCA_032191745.1 Picea mariana | reverse complement strand
TGTGAAAATATCTCAATGAAGGAATACTGGAATGGGGTAAAGATTTATACCAGAGTCTAGCATCTTTTTCCAATGAAAACATAAACAATTTCATGAGGACATCTTGATGATGTACATTTAATTCCTCCATGAGCTTGTGGAATTCAAACAAGTGTTGAGCGAGATTGTCATCCTCATATTCTCCAAATTTAGGAAGGACATCTTACCAAATTTTAATGTCTGGAATAGTGTTTGGAAATCCATAAACATTTGTAAAGTCCAGAGTAGAAAACCTTGCAACAATTAGAGCAGCGAACAAATTCGACATTTGAGACCAGTGGAGTTGCCAACAAAATCATGTAGAGTCTACGAACCAAGTAGTCACCAGGTGAATGATCACATCCAATTGAATGCCTATCCCTTTTTCACCATCAAGAGATAGATATGAAATTTTTCGTATCCCAGGGAAGCTAACTTTGTCCTCCGTCCTCAGCAATGGCGCCAGAAAAATGTTGTCGCAAGAGTTGACTCTAGGCTGTAATAGAGACAAGCCTTAGCACATTTTAAATGAAATAAAATTTGTTGATTGATCAGTCATAAGAGGCTTCTAGAACTAGGTATGAAAAAGGCCCTTCACTCATTTATAGATCATAAATGAAGAGGCATGACATCGTTTGTCTAATTGATTTAATAAAGAAGATTGATAGAGGATAGGAGATGAAGAAGACTGAAACAAAGAGTTAGGTATCTAACTCTAAAAGGTCTAATCTTTATTTCAATGAAAGAAATAACACCAAACTTCAAATATCTGAACATGGGTCTTGTCTTACTCATAGCAAGACAGAGGAAAATCTATGAACAAATATAACTTGTAAATAAGGAAAAACAATTAAGATGTAGGTCTTGTTCTACTCACGGCAAAACAGAGGAAAAATTGCATTTTAAGGAATGCTTTAAATTAGCTACAACAGAAGTATCATTGAATTGTAACCATTACAAGCTGAATTAATGAATGGAAGGAAGAAAGAGAAGTGATGAAAACTTCAGAAACAATAACACAGGAAGAAGAAAAAATTAGACAGTGACAAGGTGTAGAATCTCTTGGCATTCTGTTCTATATTTGCTGAAAAGGAATGCATTACAAAACCCAGCCTCCATAAGTCTCTCGAGCTGTTCCCCCTCCTTTTTTTTCTCAAGAAGATACAATAATATATGTCTTTTTCCCCCTTTTGAATAACTGAAAAATGATTTGGATTCAAAAATAAATCCCTCTAGAAATGAAAAGGCATTTCATGTAGGTATTGAGGTCGAAATCCTCCCAAAAGATAACAACAATTACCATCAAATTTGGAAACTTTCTGCCATAGAAAATGGGCCAAACTGTTGAAAACTGGGGCTGCGGTTATGGTTTTGTATCTCTTGAATCGTGACATCTGTGTATAAAATGAAAGAGTTTTTTGTTCATCTATTTTTTCTGACCAAAAACCTCTCTCGGTTTCCTGAGATCCGTTTCCATTTTCCCCATATCTGTCTTTCAAAAATATGTGTCAAACGGGGAAATTCTGAGATCTGAAAATTAGGGCTCGGAGATGGATTCGATTCTCCCAATATGTGACACCTGTAGGAAAAATGAGGGAGGTTATTGATCTCTGATGTGTTAGGCACCAAAACCTCCGATCGTTTCTCAGAATGATATTCGAGTCGCTCAGAATCATCATTTGAAAATGATGACTCAACATAGTAAAAAGCACCACGAACCTCATCTTTCGGGGGACTTTTGACTATATTTCCAAGCTCCAAATGAAAATCTGAATGAACCAATGTAAATCTTAGGATCTGTAGATGTCAATCGACCATTTCAGTACGCAAAATAACCTCTCCACAGCTGAGCAAACTGATTTTTTGCTAAGGCAGTTTATCCACTAAAAAAATTTTGCGATTTTGCAGCTAACAAGCCGAAAACAGGGGTCTCTTAGCCACCGAAAGTCCTGGATTTTGGCGGCTAACAGTGTGATTTCAGAGCTTCGTAAGACACCGAAAGTCCTAAAACCCGATTTCGGGATTTCAGGATTTTGGGTTTTAGAACAATGGTTAAACTTTTTACATCGGTCGAACCTCAAATGGCCGAAACTCCGAAATGGTGACGTGGAATTTGTGTGAAACCTTATTATAGTGATTTTATTTCTATTTATTGCATTTTTTTTGTGCCTCCTCGTGAGATCTTCATCCATGTGGCTTGATGCGTGATGCTTGAATGCTTAGTCTCGGCCGATACACTTTCGACAGCTAAGGGCATATGAAACCTGGGATTTAAGCTACCGAAAGTTTGCACTTTCGGTAGCTAAACAATGCAATTTTTTTCCTCCTAAGCTACCGAAAGCCAAAATTTTAATATTTGTTCCAACAGGAACTAAGTTCCAAACTCAAACCAGCCTTTCCGAGTTGGAAGAAGAAGGCTCCATTTGGCTACAACCACAAGCAATTTTGGACCAGCGTGAGCATCGTCTGTGTCAACGAACCATCAAGGAAGTGTTAGTCTAGTGGAAAGATACAAATCCAGCAGATGCCACTTGGGAACCAACTACCATTCTGCAGAAATTTCCCCATCTCAAGCCTTGAGGACAAGGTCGTTTTTAAGGGGGAGGACATGTTAGGGACCTAACCCCTCACGTAGGTAGAATAATATATTTCCATGTAATAAAGGTCAATATTAATAAGGCCTAGAAATAAGGAAGAATAAGTCCAATGTAAGAAGACCTAATAGAAGCTTTCACTTCTAGAAGGATCTTCCTCTAGATGGTTCTTTTGATAGACATATTTAGTATAAATAGGAGTCGAGGGTATGAGAACTTTTGTCTTGGATATTATTGTAATAGAGATCTGCTCTACTGGAGGTTTCCCCCTCGAAGAGGCAAGTGAACATTTCTCTCAGTAATCAAAGTGCTCTTTCTGGTATTATTCTGGTATCATTTGGTATTATTGTGGTGTTGTTCTAGTTATATTGGTGTTCATGTGCCATTTCTAGCTATTTATTTATGTTCTACATACTTTTTTATATCTGGAATATTACATGCTCTTGTTCAAAGGAATTCTATCAACATGTGTCGGCTATTTCCTAGAACTCTTGACTTTGCATGTCGACCATACCCTTAGTATATCTCAAAGTCACATGAAGTTGTATTCCTACCATGCACCCTGGTCCTACTTTCATTATGGGTAGGTAACCTTGAACCCAGCAGTTGACATTTTCTTATTGGTTGTTGACTGGGGGTTTCCCTTGTGTTCGACGATAAGAAATCTATTCACACATTGGGATTTGTGCAGTGTCTTGGATTCCATTAGCCTTGTTGGTGGTTTCCTCGCCTTTGTCAGCAGTTTTCCTTATCGCATGTTATTCATAGGGTCTCTTTCGTGCAATACTTATATTTGGTGCATGTGAGAGTTGCACCAGTTCGTTGGTTTGTGAACATCCTAATTGTCCGAGCTCCTCCTAATAATCAAGCTATTTCTTTGTACCTCATGCTAAATGATGAGAGATTCCCTAATGCTCTCCTTTCAACAGGTCTCCTTACATCGAATTCAACTCATATATTATGAAAATGAGACCTAGAGTCCTATGAGTACTTAGAGGCTTGCAGTCATATGTGGTAGGTTCTCCCGCCATCGATAGTTGGGAATACTTCAATGTCTTATGATCGATGGATTCTTCAAGTGTTCGACCTCAACACCTTTATTCACACTTGTAGAATGTACTCAGTTCCTTGATACCTACTTTCATTATCGGTAGGTTGTCTCGTGTTTGTTAATGGTATACCTTAATGACCGGTAATCAAATGAATTATCATTGTGTTCGACCTCAACTCCTCTATTCACATGATGTATACTTGCACCTTCGACGAATAGTGTAGAAAACCTACATCTTATAGCAGCAACATTCCTCATCTGTTGTTGTCTTTCATTGGACCAGTACCTATATGAATTTAGTGATCATGGGATATCAGATTGTACTCCATTGTATACAAATATCTTCAGATTGATTCTGCGACTGGATTCCACTATGCCTTGTTCATGACTATGACAACCTATGGCATATGTCCGATTTGTATTGCCTATTCATGGCCATGAACAACTATTTCATACATTTCCACATGGATGTGCAGTGTAATTCAGATTGGCAACCATGTGTACAAAGTCATTATGGATTGTAATATTCTCATGAGGAACTAGTCCTTCCAGTTGAGTCTTCATTACTCCACTTCTAGGAATTATAATGTATTTTGGTCATCGCAGATAGTCCTCTGACCTCACACATTAGGGTGCATCTGTTACAACAATTTTTTCCTCACCCCATGCAACTTACTTGGATGGCTTTCCATTTCCCTATGCATACTTGAAGTTCCCTTTTTGTGCCTTCCATAGCCAAAAAAGCATATTTTTCCACATATACACACCCTCTAAGTTATAAAACAAGCGTACATCAGGTTTGGTGCTCAAAATTAAAAATTATGTCGGGTTTCCTTGCCATGTCACAAGATCCATGATCCTTGACCTTCCATATAAGGAAAACGCTCCGACTTGGCCCTTTAGTTCCATGTGAAGGCTATAAATTGAGCCATATCCGAGCCTTGAGAAGAATTCAACTTTGAGAGCAAAGACACTCTAGAGAAATTTCACTTCATATTGAATCTACATCCCTTTATCCTTGAAAGTATGATCTCTTTGTTCATCCCCCAAGATCTTCCTTTTTTGTGATGGAGAACCTCATTGACTCCTTTATATGAGTTTGCCTTTGGTGGAGGATTGAATTGGTGGAGGCCCAGCTGGAGGGACTTGGTTTCTCGATTCTGATATGTGTCATTGCAGGAGTTTGCCACCTATATATTTATGTTGATTATTTTAATAGAAATACTCTTTTCTCGTCCAATTGATATCTTGCAAATATATGAATTATTATTCCATGGGTGCATTTGTCATGTATGTTAATGGATCATGCTAATATATATGCTAACAACATATATTATCATCATATGCTTGCATATATTGGTTGTTGAGGACAAGTTGCAGGTACAAAGCTTTGGGTCGCATGCTCAATGGTGGTATTCTTCAAACGTCCAGACGAGGTAGGCTCTTAGCCTTGTCTTGTTAGCATTTCATTTATATAGCATACTTGGGATTAAAGTTTATTTCTACGTGTCATTCTGTCTGTTGTGGTTTACCCCTTGCCATAGAGATATTTTCCTCATAACAAAGGGTCTAAGTGCTTACCTAGATCCGGTAGCTCGTTGAATGCTTGAATACAAACTCCACAATGAGATACACACCTACTCTTGGAAGAGATATTTCTCCTTAAGGATCTCCACACTCCTCTCTTTCCAATTGAAGAATGGGTTTTTACTAAGGTGAGTTTCCTTTTGTAATTTTTTGGGCAATAAAAGACTATTTTTTCACCATGAGACCAAGAAAGTGAGTTTTTATTTTTATTTGAGCTCATTAATATCTTAATGTCATTTTCACTTTAATTGAACTTGGAATCTAGTTGATACACCTTGACAAGATGAAGAGGATTTTTTATGAAGATGGTGATATCCACTACGCTTAAGGTATATAGCTCTAAATTGGCATATAGGGATAGGTTTTTCCCTGCATTTCCCACTTTGCATTATTAACCTTCCATACTGCTAGCATTATGCCTTATGTTCGAACTCAGATGGTTGTGACACTAGCCACTCCTTTTACGCGTCGTAACTGGTTCGATAGTGCCTACCCTTCATGGGTGCCCTAGTTAGCACCCAGATTTCCATTTGGTTCCCATGCTATGTTTTTTCGTAGGCTCGGGAGCCTCCTTTCGCCCCATCATGACTTGAATATTGAACCTCATTTTCCTCTCTTTGTCTATATTCTGGCCATATCCCATGGGGGTTCCCGAACATTTTTCTTATTGCTTAATGTTCGCCTATTCATTTTCTACTCACATCATGTCTCTGAACATTGCGTTGTTACTTGCCCATATCTCATTTATTGCTATTTGCAGTATCCTTGACCATCCTCCTCTTTCATTATTTGGCCTTCGTTTTGCATCAATCTACCCAGGGAGAAAACAACTACTAAGAGTGGACCTCACTTTCTTGTACCATTTGCATCCATTTTGCCCAGTTTGGTTCCATGTGCATGGAACATAGAAGCATATTGTTAAGCCACTTGTTCTCTCCCGACAAGTACATTTTTATCTCTTTTTCAGACTCGTAAAAGAACACGAAAAAGACACATCATGAGTATCCTTTTAACTTATTTTTGGGATTGTTAAAACTAAACAAAAAAAAACACATCAAGCATACTTGCGTCATTATTTCGTGCTTGTTAAACCATGAAGGAGACCAAGCATACTTTTATTCCTCTTTCACGCTCATTAAACCATGAATGAGGCAAAAAATACAAAACAAAAAGAAAAAAAGAGTAGGGGTTTTTCACCATTGGTCTATTCTCAAAATGGCAGTGTTAGTCGAGTCGCCCTTGAACATGACACTTGTTTGAGTCCTCATCATATAGTTTGGTTTTATCTTTCCTAGGAGCCATCCCAGTAATACAAGTAAGAGATACTCCTCCAACTAGTTACTCGTCCAGTCATTATGGAGAGTTCTTCAATGCCTCCTGCATTGTTGCACAATATTCGTCCAACTCTTGTGTCTTGTTTCCAAGTCACTATCATGTCGTGTTATATGTTCAAGGGAAGTTTAAGCTTGAGTCAACCATCTGTTTTTTTTTTACTTTATGAGTCAACCATCCCTATGTCATTTGTACTTAGTGATACTCTCTCTTCACATCATCTTTTGATGTATGTTTTGTGTTGATTGATGGGGAATATGCCAAGGTCCTCCTTCAACGAATCTCTTCCTATTGACTTCAACACATTATCTAGGAGATGGATCTAGAAACTAGGTAGTACCTTGCAGTCATCAGTGGTAGGCATGTTCGTGATCGACAATGGCTTTACATCATTGATTCCTAATTAATTGATTCTATGAGTGTTTGACATCATATCCTCTATTCACACTCGCTAGATTGTACTAGGCACCTTGGGGTCCATCTTCCTCATCGATGGGGCCCCTTGTGTCTATTAAGGGTATACATCAACGATCGATAATCAAACGGTTTCTACCATGCACGAAATTGACTCATTTATTCGCATGTCATAAATTCATGCCATCGAGGTTTGGGACGAAGGCCTTAGGTTTGGGGTCACATCATTCCTTTACAGCATCCCCTCCCAAGTTGTGATGGAGTATATCACTTGTATATGAGTACTTTGAAGACTTTGGGGGCACTCTCCTCAGTGCTCATTGTCTTCCTGATATCTATATGTTGTGTCATAGATCCATATTGTATTTGTTGGTGGCTATGATTGTGTTCATGATGTAGATCCAAATTGTATTGTATCATGGCTATGGTCTTATTGATGATCTAGATCCACTGTGTATTATTTCTTGGTCATGGTCTAGCAATTCATATCATGGATCTGTAGTGTATTGTTTGGTGTCCATGCCCATTCAGAGTCTAAGTGTGTATACCTAGGGGATGGTCTATATATCCTCTCATTCTTGATGTCTGATTGCAAGAACTCACTAGTTCCTTGATCTCCAAGCTCCTTCCTTATGCTACTCATCACCATGAATTATTGTAATGTATTTCGGCCATCTCTTCTGACCTCACACATTATTGATTTTTCCTCTTCTTATAGGATTTTAGAAGAGATTGGAGATAGGCTTCATGACATGTGAATTAGGTGTAAACAAGTCATGGATAGGTGGATACAAGTCATAGATAGGCTTGATGAAATGTGAACTAAGAAATTAACAAGTCATGCACAAGTTTCATGCTTAATTATGAGCTTTTTCCAACCTATTATGAACTTTTTCTCCATCATGAGCTTTTTGCTCAAGTTCCATGCTCAATTATGAGTTTTTTCCAACTCACTATGAACTTTCTTTTCAATTATGAGTTTATTCTCAATTATGAAATAATTTTTTTTCATAATTATGAAAGTTTGACAAAATAATTATTTCCTTGTGAAATAATTATGAGAATTTTACTCAATTATGTAATTCTAGCCTCATAACATCTAATAACATGCCTGCACTATTAGAATATAATGGATGTGCTCATTTAAACATAGACAATATCATTTTTGTCACCCAACCATAGGCTGAAGCCACTCCTGAGCACCTTAACCTTGACAGAGAATCATTCAGGAAGCAAACCCTAGGATAGATAGCCAAACAAAGGTGGCGCATCTTTCTCCAAGGATAGTGCACCAAGCAAGAGTAACAAGAGATAATCAGAGAGTCCAAACCATAAGAAAGAGATAGTCCAAGCCAAAACCAAAATATGCTAGTTGCAGCAGCTGCAATGGCATCTCTCCTCCAAACTTGTGCATAAACTGTCCAACTGCAGTGCGCACAAGTGTTGCTTCTGCAGTTCTGAGAATGCTGGCCAGAATGAAGACTTGCCTCCTATATTTATACTATTTATGGCAGACTGCCTGGGCCAACTTCTCATTCTAGGCGCTAATTCTTTAGTAAATAGCATTTCCTCTGACTTCTTCTCTTGGAGGCTAATAACCTAATACAAGTCATTCTCTTGAGCTAACTTGTCTTCTAGGGTTATTATCCAACTAATTAGGGTTTCTTCTCACTTCCCGAAATATTCTATTCTTGTCACGTTTACACGTGGAGGTAAATACCTCCTGCAACTACCATACTATCAACACTCCCTCCTAGATAGGGAGGTATTGAAGGTAATGGTCTTGAGCACAAACATACCATTCACCCGGTAGCATCAATATAGTCGTATAGACTATCTCATGATTAGATCATGAGCACCATCATCACTATCAGTTTCATCAATTGCATAATATCTCGAAACCATACTCCATCTGAGTAATCAAACACGATGTTGGATAAGTCACTCACTCCACAGAGTGATACAAGAACCATTCTTCTAATCTGGACATATGTCCTAGAAGAATAAATGTCCTAGACCATTTTCTGTTTGGAAAATCTTTGTCCATTGATCATCCATCTAGCTGATAAACATTTTCCAACACTATTGATAGTCTTCAAGGAAATTGGAACAATGTCATTCAATAGAACACAATTGTGTCTATCCATAGTAGTACACAACTACTATCTAGTGGTACACTACCACACCAAGTAGCACACAGATACTTGATCAGTGACATATAGTCACAATCAGTGGAACACATCCAGCACAGTAGTATACATCTACTGTCCAGAGACATACAATCTCCATAACAATCATATCATCTGATATCAACATGCACAGAAAAAATTGTTATGATATAAATTGAATCATCTGGGCCATTCTTCCACTCACATCTGTGAGATATGGAAGAGTATCTGCCCTCAGAAGGTAAAATATCAATGATGAGCTATCTGGACTATTCTTCTCAAGAAAGGAAGAATAATTGTCCCGATTTCTGAGCCTGGACCATTCACCTATCTGGGTCATTCCTCCGACACTAAACAAAGTGCAACCTAGAAAGAATGAGTCTGCCCTAGGGAATGCATGTCCCTGATTGTTGAACCTGGACCATTCACCTATCTGGGCCATTCCTCCAGCACTAAACAAAGTGCAACCTGAAGAGAATGAATCTTCCCTAGGGAATGACTGTCTGGACCATTTCCTAAGGAAATGATTGTCCTGCACCAACCTCCAAAATGGACCATTCTTCGAAACTGCTCACAATTGTGAGCTTCGAAAGAATGATTGTTCGACAAGGCAGACCAGTCTTCTTGACCACTACTGAGAGTGATCGTCAAGAAGAGAGATTGTCCTATACCATTCCCCATGTTGACCACAAGGGGAATAGTTGTTTATGGTACATCAACAATCCATCGAACCATTTTCATTACGAAAATGACCATTCGATCTTGACCATTTTTTGAACTGAAAAATGCATGTCCATCAAAAATCCCAAACCACTTTCTGAACTGGAAAGAAACTGCTCATCCTCGACCATTTTTCGAAATGGAAAATGACTGTCCATAAATCAATAACACATCAATGCTCCCTCCCAACCTGGGAGTCATCTCTTCCTTTTTCAATAAGAAAGTCGTCTCCACGAGCTCCAACTTGAGTACGCAAACTCTTTCATCTAGGACAGAGGATTCACCAAAATGTCTACTTATCTACTCATCTGTGGAGATATATATTGGAGAACCACTTCTCTTTTCTAGACTTCATCACAGAGAATGTAATGCTTGATATCAATGTACTTCGGTCTTTCTAAAACACTGGTTTTCTCTTAAGGCTTCATATAAATATGATCATTACATTATATCATAGTTGAATTCAGCTCTTTTGTTTCCTACTAGCTCATAACATCGTGGCAAGGCTCAAACTAGAACACTTCCATGTGGCACTTCTTCTTTCATCATGAGAGTTTGTCATGGATTAGCAATCCATCATCCTGGACTTCTAAGTAACCATTCTGATTTTTATTATAGAAGGTTTTCACCACGCTTCTATTGTGGATGAGAAGCTTTGCACCAAGTTGTTTGAATCCAAACAAAATCTTCTTTCATATGCATACAAGAGTCTCTTTCTGGTATACCTCAAAGCCTTGAGGTTGCTCTACATGCGCTCTTTGTTCAATTATTTTGGAGAACAATATTTGCATTCATCTGATGTAAAACTCCAAACCGTGGATATTGTAGATGATATAATGGATCATGTAGAGGTATGTCTGGTTTACTTGGAACAAGCAATCATCGTAGTCTTCTCCCTCCATATGGGAGAACCTCTAGTTCTGGATCTCGCAATGCTTACATTCATAAGTCTTCCATACATTGTTCTTCATCACAACTTTCATTTACTCTACTTGATTTCTTTTGGTGAGTTCAGGTTAGGCTGGTAATCTTGTTATTCTTGATGCAATGACTAGTTGTTCTGGCTTTTCTTTCTCTCTTGGAATCTTCATGTTCTTCCTCATGTTCCTATTTAGCTCTTGGGTCCATGGAATTTTCTATAGATTCCATTCCCTGAAGATTTTGACTTCTTCCTTTCATCATAGGATCATGGATGTGGATGGACAACCAGGGATACTTTGAGGCTTCTTTTCGAAGAATACTTCTTCTAAAGTCAAACTAAACACGTGTTTCTTTTCATGGTTGCTATCATGGATATATACTTCATCATTTTCAATGGATCATATAATTTAGGATTAGCTCCCTCCTAATCCTTGCTCCATGCATGAATGCATGCTCTTCTTTTGAAAATATGTAATCGGCTCTCTCCATCTAGGACATTCCACGCTTTTGTCTGCATCCTTATTGCCTTTTGCAAAGTGTCACGAATCTTTTTCCAATTTCCTCTTGATTGCTAACTTTTTTCTGTCTTTACTTCTTCTAGGTTTCTTCAAGATTGATTCTGATTTCGGCTTATCTTGAAGCTTGTCTTATAGTCATAGTGATAGCAGTCCTTATCTTGTTGTTCTTCCATAAGTGTAGTTTCTCTTTGAACATCTTATATATATGCAAGATATGTACAGAAACTATGTAAACATGGTATGTACAAGAACTATGAAGAATATTGTTACCTTGTCTTAGAAGAAGAAGTATGTTTTGTCCTGCTTGGCTTTCTTTGAGGGTTCCCTTTCTTCAGCAGTTGATGCTTCATGTGTTTCCTTCCTTTTCTTTAACTCGGGACAATGATTCTTTTAGTGACCATACTTTCGACAATTGAAGCATCGTATTCTTGACATATCTTTCTCTTGATTTGGTTTCTTCCTAGAGACAAACTTCTTTTTATTCCTGAAATTCTTGAACTTTGTTGTGAAGGCTTGATCATCGTATTTCTTTTGGGGTTTCTCTTTTGCATTGATCCTTGATTCTTCTTGTGTACAACAAGTCCAAAGTTCTTCAAATGTAAAATACTCCTTCCCTGTGTTCATGCTTGCGGCAAATGCATCCCATGTCTTGGGAAGACCATTGAGTACTATATTTACTAGTTCCTTCTCTAAGATGATTTCTTCAATAGCTTGTAGTTGATCTCTTAACTGAGAGATCCTCACAAAGTATGGTGTTATGCTGTCATCATCATTCATCTTCATGTCACAAAGCTCATTCTTCAGACTCATTACTTGTCCAATGTTTTTGACTGAGAAGAGGTTTGTTAAGGCATCATACATCTTCTTAGATGAATCAAGATGGGAGATGTAGGGTATCAAGTGGTCTTTTATAGAATCCACTATGATAATCATGGCATTGATGTCATTGTCTTTTAACTTCTCCATAACTGCAACGTTCTGTGGTTCCTTCTCTTTTCCTTCTTCAAACTCTGGTTCCACAATCTTTCCTTTCACGATATCCAACACTTTATTCTTGGTAAGGATAAGATCAATCCTCGTCTTCCATGCTCTGAAGTTAGAATCCCCTTCTAATTTGTTTTCTGACTTCATAGAGTAAGTCATGTCTGCTTTGACTTGGTTAACCCTAGATTTGACCAAAAACTCATACTTGGCGTCTTAGCTTGTTGAGAGTACCAGGAGATGCGCTAGGCTAGGGCGCACTAGTCTATCCAGAAATTAGGTCAATCCCTTCACTTAAGGTGCCTTAATGAGAGGGTTAGGATTTTTTCAACTGCACCTGCTAGTAACCCTAGCAGCAGTGCTTTAATAATTGCTCCTGCTAGAAACCCTAGCGACAGTTCTTCAACGAGCTTAGTATCCTTATGGCTATGCTCCCTTCTAGTGGTTAGACTGAATGAAGGAGGTGTGGGCCCATAACTTGTTAGAATATAATGTATGTGCTCGTTTAACCATAGACAATATCATATTGTCACCCAACCATAGGCCAAAGCCACCCCCAAGCACCTTAACCTTGACAGAGAATCATTCTGGAAGCAAACCCTAGGCTAGATAGCCAAACAAAGGTGGGGCATCTTTCTCCAAGGATAGCGCACCAAGCAAGAGTAGCAATAGATGATCAGAGAGTCCAAACCATAACCTAGAGATAGTCCAAACCAAAACCGAAATATGCTAGCTGCAACAGCTGCAACGACAACTCTCCTCCAAACTTGCGCACAAACTGGCCAACTGCAGTGCGCACAAGTGTTTCTTTTGTAGTTTTGAGAATGTTGGCCATAATGAAGACTGGCCTTCTGTATTTATACTATTTTTGGCAGACTGCCTGGGTCGACTTCTCATTATGGATGCTAATTCTTTAGTAAATAACATTTCCTTTAGTTGACTTCTTCTCTTGGAGGCTAATAACCTAATACAAGTCATTCTCTTGAGCCGACTTGTCTTCTAGGGTTATTAGCCAACTAATTAGGGTTTCTTCTCGCTTCCCAGAATATTCTATTCTTGTCATGTTTACACGTGGAGGTAAATACCTCCCGCAACTACCATAATATCAACATGCACAACCTATGGTGGAAAATACAAGTATAATAATGGGTGGAAAAGGGGGAGGGGTGAAAAGAGGGGGAGTGGTTCTATGAATATGAAAAGTATATTGGAGGCGATGTTTTCCTAGGAGATGACTCAATAACTAGAATCACAGGATGCAGAAATGGCAAGTTGTAGCTCAAGGGCAGAAGGATTAAAGTTCTCTACATTTCTACAATTTTTTAAGGAAATTCCATCATTTAGATACTCAACATCTACATTGATGGAACATAAGCATTATATTTTTCTTAAAAAATAACATACCATTGTTAGAAAAAATCAAATTTCACATAGTCATACACAAACTCTATAAATAAAAAATATATATTCAAAAATCTAATTCAACTTCCTACAATTCATCTTCTTACACCGTATTCAAATTAATTGTGAAAGTACCTCGAATCATACCTCCAAGTTAACATATTGTTGTTATTCCATGTTTGCATTGCCACTAACACATCATGATAGACCATCATTAGCTTGCACCCACCCTTAAGTCACTTCATTTCTCATCAAAACCACAATAAAATAACATTATAAGATTTTCATAAACTACATAAAATAAACCATATAAGTCATAGAGCCATATATATTCAACTGAACCGCATCATCATCATCATCATCATCATCATCATAGAGCCATATATATTCGACTGATCCATATCATCATCATCATCATCATCATGAGAAATGAAAATACTGAATATGTTTGAGCAATCTTCTGACATGTCTTTCTAGCAATGAGTAATCAAGATATATAAACATGAAATAACATCAATAACCATGTCATCAAGATAAAAGAAAAGTGTAAATAATATTGGAACACATCATCGATTTGACCTCAATGCACAATAGGACTCCCTATAGTTCCCTAGTAGGGAAGTAGGTTAATTACAGTGTTTGGCATTCAATAGGCCCTAGAGATTTAATAAAAAAATTCATGTATGTCATAATTGCAACAAGTTTTTAATCGTTGGGGTGTTGAGTATTTTGAGAGTCAACAATGAAAAGTTTGTTTGGTCAGTTTTTTCTAGTCTATGTTTGTATATAATAGATTGCTCTAGGACTTCACATTTAATGAGGATCATACTAGCTTATATGAGGAGAATGGGGTAGGGACTATTGTTTTTAATTTTGAGGTTGTAAGCAATGATTTTTTTGTATTTATTTAATTCTATTCCAAGTTTTTTATGATATGTATCCACCACAAACCTCCAAGTTGTATTATGTCTTTCATCATACAAAAAGTATAAATGTTTTCTCAATCTAAAGTTCTAATTAAGATTATGATTGATATCAACACCTAACTATTTATAGAATTAATCCATCTCTAAGTTAATTGTCAAAAAAAATTTCAAAGTTTGTTAACTTTTTGGATCTTATGATCATGATTTTTTCTTAATCAACTTTCACTGTTAAATTAGACCCATTGCATAATTCATAGGTGACATTTAGTTGTTTTACAATATCTACAAAATGCTTGGTCAAAAGGACAATGTCACAAATGATATAAATGTAAAATAATGACATAAAAGTGAAGGTTGATTACTATGCAACCATTCTTTTAAGTATTTTTTTAAAAAATAATATAAATTCCTAAAAAGTAGGAGATAAAGAAAACTTTATTTAACCCTAATATTATAATTTATCTCCTTTATATAAACTTAAACTATAAAACTTGATAACGAATCACTTATTCATAAAACCTATAATGAGAATTGCTAAATCTTTCATATAATTTAAATAATTCCAAAAAATAAAGATAATTATCCAATGAGTAAACTATTTGACACCACACCACTCCATACTTCCATTCCAAAAAATAAAAATAAAGATAATTATCCAATGAGTAAACGATTTGACACCACACCACTCCATACTTGCCCATTCCAAAAAAGCCCAGAGTAAAGGAAAACTTGATTTAACCCTAATATTATAATTTATCTTTTTTTAGATAAACTTAAACTAGTTTTAACTTGACAATGACTTATTCATAAAACATATAAAGAGAATTCCTAAATCTTTCATATAATTTAGGAGATTTCCCTAAAAGAGTCCTAAATCTTTCATATAAAAATTCCTAAATCTTTCATATAATTTAGGAGATTTCTATGTGACACCACACCACTCCATACTTGCCCTTGGATATGCAGCATGTGCCATGATCTTAAGCGTATAGTTTTTGGGGTTTTAATGATGCAAGTTTTTCTTGACTTATGCAGAGACAATGATCCAATGAATTGCAATGTATTATGAATATGAAGTTGGTCTTCTAGAAGTTGCAACTTGCATTAACCTGTGTATTTAGGATCTTGGTCAAACGAAGTTTTATAGCAAGCGAAGTTTTATAGCAAGTGGTTTGTTATATTTAATTATATTTTATATTTTTAAAATAAAATTTATTATTATTATTTATAATTAATTTTTTATAGTAAATTATTTAAGCTTAGTTTAATTTTTTTTTAGTGATTTATATTTGAAAAATTCACCTTTGACATTTTCAACGTTAACGTTCGGGAGATTTGGAATGTGTAATAGTTTAACTGTTATATGTTTTGGTATTTTATTTTATTTTTTATTTTTTTAAATGATATTTTCTGTTTACTTTGTTGGATATTAGATATTAGCAAAAATGATCAAAACGTATTTTGTCTGTATGTTGTGAGCACGTTCCTCATTTAAAGCTGCGCCACACGTTACCTTCAACACGGAAGTTTCCCCATCTTTACTTATGACAGCACCATTAAATCTCCCCACCTTTACTTCTGACATCACCATTATTTTTCTTCTTGTAAGCGCGTGCCTCATTTAATACTGCGCCTACTAAAGTTGAATGCGTTACTTGCAACACGGAATTTTCGATAGTCTAAAGATGATTACATTAACTGTAATCGTTAAATTAAAAAGGTATTTAACCTTTTTTTTTTCCTTATATAACCAGTATATACGGACACTTTTAAAATCTACATGTGAGTGATGATGTTTACATAAATTGACAAATGGGTTAATATATATATATATATATTTAAGATGTACATGTCATATATATGTTGATCCTTAGATTTCAAATAAAACATTGTAAGTTTTTTCAAACCAGAATATAGAAAATAAAAAAAACCAACAATGACTTAAAAGATGAGACCCGAGATGCACAGATTGCGTGGTCCTTGGGGTGTTAGAAAAATCCCCAATATTGAAATTTACATAGCATGCGTACATCCATAGGTTATGGGTACGTTATATAAAATATCAATATAGGGAAAGAGTGTTTAGATTGAAGGGTCTTTTTGTTCTCGAATATAAATAATAAAAGTGATTTTTCTTGTTTGTGTGGTGGTTGAAGTAGATATTTTCTATTTGATTTTGAGAGTTTTTATCTAGTTTGTTTAATATTGATAATAGAGGATATTGAAACTTGAAGGTAAAACAAGCCATGGTTAAAAGGTAAGATCAAGGTGTTTGTCTTAATTAAAATAATTACGAGGATATTGAAAGTTTTAAATGGAATCTTCCAAGAAGCACATGAACTACTTTGAAAGATTCGCAACACTGAAATTAAATAGTGGCTAAACCCCTTGGGCTATGATTTGAAATCTAGCAATCCTATCTCATTTTATTAAATTGTTGTATTGTTATAAACATTAGCCAAGCTAACTTTGTACTATTAAACATATACATATATTGTTGTAATTGCAAATGCAGAAAACACAATCACATAGAATATAAAAGACAAAGAGATTTATGTGGTTCACCCAAACGTTGGGCTACGTCCACCAAGCATAGGTATAGGTTGTCTTATTATTTAGATCAAGGAGATTACAACAACTCACTCACGCTCTCATTTCACTCTACGCAGCCTCTACGGGCATATATGAACTTATATTAATGTACATTAGAAACTGCTCATAACCAAATTCTAACTTAGTTTAATTTGGTTACAACCAATGCTGAATTATAGGATCTAAAATCCTAATCCTGGGAATTTGTTGTCACCATTTAACAATCTCCACCTTGACAACAATTAACCTGATACCTTGCTCTTCCTTTTGTTCATCGCCTTTTCTGCAAGCCAAGAGAAGCCAAGCACCATTGTAGCTTCTCTAACAGTATTGGTTTGGTGAACATGTCTACGCAGTTATCTTTTGTATGCACTTTCTCAAGAGAGACTCCACCTTCATCGATAACCTGTCTTACAAAATGGTACTTGATAGGTATATGTTTTGTTTTACTGTGATAGGCTGGATTCTTAGCCAAGTGAATAGCACTTTGACTATCACAAAGTAACTTTACTTTGTCCTGCATCATTCCAAACTCACCAAACTCACCTTTCAACCAAACTGCCTCTTTGCAAGCATGTGAAGTAGCTATATATTTTGCTTCTGTAGTGGATACAACAACAATGTTATGTAGCTTTGACATCCAACTAATAGCTCCACCTGCAAGAGTAAAGACATACCCTGAAGTCGACCTTCTCTTGTCCAGATCACCTACAAAATCAGAATCAACATATCCACAAACTAATTCACAACCACTGTTATAGGTGATACAGTAATCACTTGTGCCCCTCAGATACCGAAGCACCCATTTCACTGTTGCCCAGTGCTCTTTACCTGGATTTTCCATATACCTACTGACAACCCCAACTACATGTGAAATTTCTGGCCTTGTACTAACCATTGCATACATTAAACTTCCTACTGCATTAGCATATGGTATTCGAGACATATATTCATTTTCTTCTTTTGTACTGGGACATAAACTTGAAGAAATCTTAAAATGGGAAGCCAAAGGGACTGAAACTGGTTTCACATCGTTCATACCAAACCTCAAAAGTATCTTCTCAACATACTTATGTTGTGACAACCAAAGCTTACCATTCCTCCTGTCTCTAAATATCTCCATGCCCAAAATCTGCCTTGCTGCTCCTATATCTTTCATATCGAACGTCCTAGCCATCTAAGCCTTTAACCTGTTGATCTTAGTTATGTTTTTGCTTGCTAAAAGCATATCATCAACATACAATACTAAGATAATGAATATGCCATTATTCAATTTCTTAAAGTAGACACAATGAAAAATTCGTGTACCATTGTCTAGGCAACTGCCTCAGACCATACAATGATTTCTTAAGCCTGCAAACAAATTTCTTGCTGTGATTCTAAATGAACCCTTCAGGTTGTTCCATGTAAATTTCATCATCCAAATCTCCATGTAAGAAAGCAGTCTTAACATCTAGTTACTCCAACTCCAAATCAAGCAATGCAACTAATGCTAACACAATTCAAATTGAAACAGTCTTTAGAACTGGTGAAAAAATCTCATGAAAGTCAATACATTCTTTTTGAGAATATCCTTTCGCAACCAGCCTTGCCTTGTACCTTTCCACCTTATCATCAACACCCTTCTTCAGCTTGTAGACCCACTTGCAACCTACAGTTTTCCTGTCTCTTGGAAGTTCTACCAGGTCCCATGTGGCGTTCTTCTCTAATGTCTTCATTCATCCTTCATTGCTTCTTTCCATTTATCACTATTAGAACCCTTCACAACTTCTTGATAGCATGAAGGTTCATCATCATTAGTACTCAAAGAAACCGACGAAACAAAATCATCATACCTTCTTGGAGGAAC
>JASDQU010737331.1:116209-126430 GCA_032191745.1 Picea mariana | reverse complement strand
CTGCGTACATTTCTTTTTATAAGGTTTTTTCATAGAAAAAAAGCAACTTCTTTTCTCAGGAAAAGTTCTTCTTCCTTCTCTCTTCAGGAACTTAGGCCACTGTGACCCCTCTAAAGGTAATAGATAGGTTTACATCATTAACGATCATAGGGATGACGAAAATAATGTGTAACAGTAATCGTTAGTTTCCTGGAGGATATCATAGCAAGGTTTGGTTGTCCTAACAGAATTATTACTGATAATGCTACATATTTCAAGTATGAGCCTTTGATCAATTTTTGTGAGCAGTTTGGGATTTCATTAATTCACTACACTCCTTATTATCCCTAAGGAAATGGACTGGCATAGTTCTCTAACAAAAGTCTGATCAAGCTTATTAAAAGGTTGTTAGAAGAAAATAAGAGGGCATGGGATTCAAAGATAAAATTTTCCCTGTGGGCTGATCGAGTGACGACAAAAATATCCATAGGTATATCCCCTTTCCAACTTGTTTATGGGACAAAAGTTGTTTTTCCCTCTTAGTTGGCTCTACCTGTAGAAAAATTCTTTCAGGATTATCAAGGAGAGCCTGATGATATGATCAAAAAGATTCATCAACTGGTGGAAGTACATTAGACCAGAGAGTAGGTGATGGATAGATCTCATAACCGTCAACAAAGGATCAAACAAGCCTTTGGCAGAAAGGCAAGAAAGGGAGATTTCTAGCTGGGAGATCTAGTGCTTAAACGGGATGCACCCAGGTAGGACAGAAGAAAGCACAAGAAGTTTGAAGCCCTGTGGATTGGGCCTTTCACAATATCTGAAGTATTTTCAAATAATACTTACAGGTTACGGGACTTGAAGGGTGAAGAAGTTTTTAATGGCCATGTGAATCGGAATTTCTTGAAGAAATGTTTTATTTGAGCCATAAGTGGCTGCCTTGTATTTGTAAATATTGTTTTCCTGTTTGTCTCTTAGGTTTTAATAAATGACTCCATAGCCCAATAGTAGGGCACTGAAGCTGCAGAAAAATTCTTAGAGCCTTGCAGGGAGGACTCTATCCCCCATGGAGCCTAATGTTATCACATATGTTGGTAAAGGGGGTGTTATTCCTTAAGAATGGACACCATGGAAAAAGAGTGACAAGAAGTGAGCTAAAAAACCCACTTATCCTAATTTTTCGTGATCAGGCGCATTATTTTAAAAGGTGCATGGATCTGAGCGACTGAGATCTGCGCACTCAGATCTATGGCACAGGTTCCATTCCAGACCACCCCCCGCCATTTTTCCTTTAATTGGGGGGGGGGTTCCAATATGGGTGGTTTTGGATGAGGGCCCCCTACTATCATGGAGTCTCCTCATGATATCAGACCCACCCCCCACTCCCCTCCCACACTAAACCACTAACCACCTACGCCCTCCTCCGATATACTACTTACCACTACCGCTTACTTCCTTCACCTCCCGCTGACACTTGTCTTCCACTTACCTGTCCCTTCTCCATCGTTGTGTCAGTGCCACTCCTCACTCATCCCCACCTTCCATGTGTATTCCACTCCCCGCCTCATGTCACATCCCCCTTTAGCCTCTGACTCTCACTTCCTTCCATCTATCCCCCATGTCATCTCCACCTGTATGATCGTCCCCGCTCTCCCTTTACCACCACACCCTCTGTCCCCACCGCATCATTTCCACATCCCTCCACCTGACCACTGAGCATATGTTGTATCCTACTGAAGTTGTGCTTGTTTCCTCACCCGTTCCTCCTCATCAGCATCCACAGTCATCGGTCAGCCTTCCCCGTATGCATACAACAAGGTGAAAAAGGTGAAGGAAAGACAACCACGTCTCCAAATGTGAGCATTGACTCTGCTCACTCAGATCCTGATGAATCTTTTAATGCAAATGTGGAAGGTGGGTGAGACGTCATCTCCTTTCATAAATAGAAGGTCAGAAAGAGGACAAAGTGAAGAGGTAGGCTGTCAGTCTGGACTGATAGAGATCGCGTCCAATAGAAGACTGCATGGATATTCTGACCAACATTTGCATGCACATCCTGGCAGAGAAACTCATCAACGCAAAGCCTCAAACTCATGAAATGATCATGCCTCCAGCAGCGGAGTCAATTCTAAGTATATGTAGGCATTTTTTCCATTTTGTTAGCATTGATGGTAGAGATAAGCTCCCAATTGTAAAGTTTTAGCGAGGCCTCTAGTTCTCTGGTTATACACTGATATTTGAGACTTCTTATTTAATAGTAGCCAGCCTCTCCCTTACTCTTTTCTTCTGACTCTTAAAGACCGGGCATGGATGATCCAGTCGGGTGTTGTAATGACTATATAATTTAGGTTTGATTATATCGGTTTTTGCAACATTTTAAGTTTCTTGAATTTTTCAGAAATGAGAGAATCTCATATATGAGACTTTTCCTCCAAAGGCTGTTGGAAGACCAAATGTCCAGAGAAGACTTTCATTCCTCTCTCATTTTTCCTCCACCTACTCACCACTATGCAAACTTACTTGCCTAAATTAGATCAAGACCTCACTTACCTCTGTATTTCCAACCTAGTTTTCTCAGTTAAAATGATATTGTTTCGAGTTTTCTCCCATTCAGTCACCCTTTATAAACAACTTGTGACATATAAATCGATGGGTATCGGGCTTACTCCTGCTGCAATCCAGGAGTGACTCCTGGTGCTAACAAATGATATTTTGGGAATTCAACACTCTAGGACTCTGGGTTATAGCAATTCTAAAATGGTTTGATTCTCTTGAAGTTAAATTCCCGAAGTGGTCAATTCCATATGACCTTGACCAATGAATAATATTTCACCCAAGCCTGTTACACATTATTTTCGACATCCCTATGATTGTTAATGATGTAAACCTATCTTTTCCTTCAGAGGGGTCAGTGGCCTGAGTTCCTGAAGAAAGAAGGGAGAAGAACTTGTCCTGAGAAAAGAAGTTGCATTTTCCTTTATGAAAACCCTATTAAAGATGATTTTCGCATGCTACACTATGGCTAGGGTGAGAGAATGCCTGATTCTCATAGGATGCACCATAGCTGGGTTGCGATAGGTTCACAGGTTGCTCTATAAGAAGAGTGCAAGAATGCTCATACGTGGGAAAAACGAGCATCTTCTCGATGCTTCTAGAAGGAGAAACTTCCATGGTGAGGTGGCATCCGAATGGTTTGGATATTACTCGCTTTCATGATTTAGTGGGATCATCCTAACCTCCTCACCTTATCCTCTTCAACTTATAAAAGGAGAGGAGATCTCATGGAGAAAGTTAACTTTGGAGATTTTTGGATTAGATTGAGTTGTTTTTGGCTTGGGATTGTTAGCTTGGTTAGAGTGGCTTTGAGATTTGCTTTGTCAAGATAGATTGTGAGTAGCTATCAGATCCATGGTGTCAGAATCCTTGGAGCAAGAAGTGTGTGGGGAATGAAGAACAGTTGGAAGGGACCTTACGACATCAAGGCCATGGTTGTAATCTCTCTTTCACATTTAATAGGATACAGTAATATGATTCTTTCCAATAAATCTTGTTGTGTTTTATTGTATGATTCCTTGATCACATACATAGGTTTATATTGAGTTTATGCTATTACTATCACTTTGGTTGGTTGTGTTCTTTTGCAGGATCATCATTGTATAAGCGTTNTGGCGTTTAAACGGTATGTCACCTATCCCTCTTTAGTTAGTAAATTCAATATCTAAAACTTTAGGAAAGTGTCATGTTATAGTGTGTTTTGTTTTAGATCTAGGTGGATCTAGGGAGATCAGTTAGTGCCCGCACCTACCGATTTATCCTATAACAAAATTGGCGACCATACTGGGGAATGGATTGTTTCCTAGTTAGTCTAGTTTCCCTTGCTTTGATTGCTTGATTTATGGTCTCTGAGTTTGTGGGAGATCCATCTAGACTCTCTGGATCTGAAATTTCACTCAAAATTTTTGTCTTTTTTCCAATTTTTTCTTGATTACAAACCTTCTTGCATTGTACCTCTCTGTGTCCTGCGAGAATCATTGATGTTCACACCCTACTGTTCAGTTTAGTTTGACCCTCTCGCACCCTGCCTGTATCTAGACTGCGAGAATCCCTAATTCTCGCACTGTACCCCACTACCAGGCTGCAAACTCATTTGTAAAAGTTTTGGATTAGTTCTTCCTGTCTTTTTGATGCCCATTTTTTCTTTGATCAGCTAGATTGAACTTTTGGAGCCTATATTGATCTGTTTACAGTCTGCTTGACATTCTTTGAGTTTCTTTTAGCCATCTTTTCTTTGTTTGGTGTTGAAGGATTAGTCTCTTGCTTTAAGTGTCTTTCAATTCCAAAGCCTGTGTTTTCTTTAGAATTGTTTAGGGAAAGATCAGATTTCTTCTTAATAGTTCTCTTTAAAAGAAAACTTTTAGTTTTGGGTTTCTTTGTTTTAAGAAAGTTCATTGTTGCTTTTAGTGAAATTTTTGAAACGAAAAGATTTAATTTCTTGCTTTATATTAGATTGGGGGCATCCTTGCATTTGAAGTAGCAGAATTGCATGATTCTTGGCATTTGAAGTAGCGAAATTGCATGATTCTTGGCCATGAATCGTGCATTGGTGTAGAGTCTTTTTTGCTCATTTCTTGAGAATATTGATATTGATGAGTTTTAAGATTTTGGGACATTCTGCATCTTGGAATGATAAATGTTTTCTCTTTCTCGTAGCATAGCTTTGATCGAAATGAAAAGATTGCATCTTCATCTCTTTGCATAACTTTTGAGTCGGTCAAAACACCATATTGTCCACGCCATTTTCCTTTTGAGTAACAACAGCCATAAAATAAAGCGCTTATAAAAATTGATTACACATTTTTATCTTTTTTGATAGCAAAACTACATTAGATTAGTCGTAGGGCTTTGGAATAGGTGTGAAAGATAACTTTCCAAAGCTGCAAACAGACATAGTATCTTGTGATAGGGAGAGTTAAATCCACTTACTACATTTTGTCCTGGGAAGCCCTTCTAACACAAGGGTCAATCACGAGGCCGCATTGATACTGGCAGAGTTACTCACCCTGCTTTGTTGGTCTTGGTGTAGATATTATGTGTATTATGGGGGTCGCTTGAGAGGTATACCCACAATGATGAGTGGAAGCCTTTCAAATTGATTTTGGGCTAGATACCCTGCCCTTGTGCGTGGATCAGACTATCGACTATTTCCCCAAGCATCACTGTAGTGATTGGTAACCTTAGTGGTTTGTCTCTTTAGGGTCTTTACACAATGTGACTGTGGAGGGTAAAGTATTCATGGTACCTGGAATCGACGTTGGCCAAACTCACTCGGGCTCCTTGGAGGGTATACGCACGATTATGTGTGGGAGCTTGCACCAAGGTGTAAGTCCATTAAGCAGTTCGTCAACGTAACTTTTCCACCCACTCTATCTTAGCCCCTACTTGCTTTTTTCCCGCGACGTTGGACTTCATCACCAACTAGTGCATTCATTGTGAGAAGGTTTTGTTTGCTTGCTTGCTTGCTTACTAGATTTTTAGCGTGTGTTGTTTGTTTTCTCTAGAGGAGTACAGATTGGATATTTATTTAATGATGTTAGTTCCCGAAATGACCAATGAAGGAACCTCTACTCCAGGGGAAACTTTTGTTTTTCCTTCTTACGGAAACATTGTTCCTCCTCACATCACTACTTTGATTCTTCCATGTCTCACAATTGGATTACCAGTATGGTTGTTTTCCACTCAGGTAATCCTGAATGCAGTAAGTGCTTCAGTTGTAAGCACTTCCCCCCAAGATCATCAACCTCATGTTGATCCTTCACCTTCTTCACCAGTAAGGTCTTCTTCGCCTTCTTCACTTGCAAGGTCGCCTTCTATTTCATCTTCTTCGTCGAGTGAAAGTTCTGAAGCTAGTAACCTAGTGAATAAGAAGAAGAAGAAAGAAATATTAAGAAGAAGAAAGATAAACAAGGATCCAAACTTCCAACCACTGTCAAACATGTTGGAAAACAACCAGTTACTGTAAATCATTCTAGGAGTGTTGATGATGTCAAGATCACCCAAACAACCTGTAAGCCCAAGTACCCTTGCAGGGTTTGTAAGGGTATCCATCTTCTTAAGGACTTCCCTGGTCTATCCAAGGTTATAGAAGCATGGTCTACACACCCTGACCAACCCATGTCATCAACCTCTGAACAACATGTTGATGACCTCCCATCAACTAGTCACGATAACGTTGGGAAGAATAAAAGTAGAGTCAAGTTCCCATGCATGTTATGCAAAGGGAGTCATCTCACTCACCTTTTCTCTCGTATGGACGAAGACTCGAAATTACTGGAAGACATGATTGTTTCACAGCCTCAACTTCCAACTGCTTATTGTAAATTTTCTCTCAACCCCCCTGTAGTTGATGGAATGATCACTCCAGACCCGTTGTTGGTCAATACGATTGATCAAGTGGTCAATCTGGTCACATCCTTGGTTGAACCAGTGGACCAAGTGTTCGATCTGATCCCATCCTCGGTTAATACCACTCTCCTGTTAGAGAGTGAAACCCAAGTGGTCGATCTGTTTCCACCTGTCGACCCCATTCTCTCTGTTGGAACAAATATTGAAATTTTGGCTTTCGGTAGCTTAGAAGGAAAAATTGTATAGTGTTTAGCTACCGAAAGTACAGACTTTCGGTAGATTACATCTCAGGTTTAATATGCCCTTAGCTGTTGAAAGTGTATCGGCCGAGACCAAGCATTCAAGCATCACGCATCAAGCCACATGGAGGAAGAGCTCACGAGGCACCAAAAAAACATGCAATAAACGGAAATAAAATCACTATAATAAGGTTTTACAAAATGCCACGTCACCATTTCAGGTTTCAGCCATTGGAGGTTTGGCCGATAAAATTTTTGTTTTCTATTTCCCGAAATCCCGAAATTCGGGTTTCGGGAATTTCGGTGGCTTACGGCGCTCCAAAATTGCACTGTTAGACACCAAAATCCAGAAATTTTGGCAGCTAAGATACCTTTGTTTTTGATGTGTTAGCCACCGAAATCGCAGATTTTTCATATGCAAAAAACTACATTTGGAAAAAATCAGTTTTCTCAGCCGTGGATAGGTCATTTTGTGTGCTCAAATGGTTGATCGACATATAAATATCCTATGCTTTCCATTGGTGTCTTCAAAATTTCATTTGGAGCTTGGGAAGGTGGTCAAAATTCCCCCGAAAGATGAGGTTTGTTTTCAGAAATGTGACATTTTTTACTATGCTGAGTCATCATTTTCAAATGATGATTTTGAGCGACTCGAATATCATTTTGAGAAATAGTCAGAGGTTTTTGTGCCTAACACATCATAGATCAATAAAATCTCTCAGTTTTCCTACAAGTGTCACATATTGGGAGAATTGAATCCATCTCTGAGCCCTAATTTTCGGATCTCAGAATTTCCCCGTTTGACACATGTTTTTGAAAGGTAGATCTAGGGAAAATGGAAATGGATATTAGGAAACCGAGAGAGGTTTTTGGTCAAAAACAATAGATGAACAAAAACCTCTTTCATTTTATACACATCTATCACTATTCGAGAGATACAAAACCATAACCGGAGACCCATTTTTCAGCAGTTTGGCCCATTTTCTATGGCAAAAAGTTCCTGAATTTGATGGTAACTGTTGTTATCTTTTGGGAGGATTTCGACCTCAATACCTACCTGAAATTCCTTTTCATTTCTAGAGGGATTTATTTTGGAATCTGAATCATTTTTCAGTTATTCAAAAGGGGGCAGAAGACATATATTATTGTATCTTCTTGAAGAAAAAAGGGGGAGGGGGGAACAGCCCGAGAGCCTTTTTGAGGCTGGGTTTGTAATGCATTACTTTTCAGCAAATATAGAACAGAATGCCAAGATATTCTACACCTTGTCACTGTCTAATTCTGTCTTCTTCCTATGTTATTGTTTCTAAAGTTTTCATCACTTCTCTTTCTTCCTTCCATTCATTAATTCAACTTGTAATGTTTACAATATAGTTTCCTTAAAGTGCAGTTTTTCCTCTGTTTTTCCGTAAGTAGAACAAGACCTGCATCTTAATTGTTTTGCCTTATTTACAAGTTTTATTTGTTCATATATTTTCCTTTGTCTTGCTATGTGTAAGACAAGACCTGTGTTCAGATATTTGAAGTTTGGTGTTATTTCTTCCATTGAAATAAAGATTAGACCTATCAGAATTAGATACCTAACTCTCTGTTTCAGTCTTCTTCATCTCCTATCCTCTATCCATCTTCTTTATTGAATCAATTAGACAAATGATCTCATGCCTCTTCGTTTCTGATCTATAAATGAGTGAAGGTCTTGTTTCAAACCTAGTACTAGAAGTCTCTTATGACTGGTCAATCAACAAATTTTATTTCATTTAAAATGTGCTAAGGCTTGGATCTATTACAGCCTAGACTCAACTCTTGCAACAACATTTTCTGGCACCATTTCCGGGGACGGAGGATGAAGTTATCTTCCCTGGGATATGACAAAGTTTAGATCTATCTCTTGATGGTGAACAAGGGATAGGCATTCAATTGGTTGTGATCATTCGCCTGGTGACTCCTTGGTTCATAGACTCTACATGATTTTGTTGGCGACTCCACTGATCTCAAATGTCGAATCCATTCACTGCTCGAATTGCTACAAGGTTTGCTCCTCTAGACTTTACAAATGTTTATGGCTTTCCAAACACTGTTCCAGACATTAAAATTTTGGAAGATGTCCTTCCTAAATTTGGAGAATAAGAGGACGACAATCCTGCTCAACACTTGTTTGAATTCCACAAGTTCATGGAGGAATTAAATGTACATCATGAATATGTCCTCATGAAATTGTTTATGTTTTCAATGGAAAAAGATGCTAGACTCTGGTATAAATATTTACCCCATTCCATTATTCCTTCATTGAGATATTTTCACACACTTTTTCATCAACATTGTAAGAGGATATATTCAGCTGAAATCCTTTTTGAAGATTGTTGTAATATAGGATTCATAAGACAAAAAGATCATACAAATCCTCTTGAAGAGGAGGAAGAAACAATAGAAATTTCTCAAGTTGATGAAGATGATCAGTATGAGGAAGAGTTGCCTCATAAAGAAGCTAGATCTTGTGAACATACTCAAGAAGAAGATATTCAGCATCACAGTCAACCTACAAAAGAGATAGAAAGGAATGATTGTTGTTTTATCCAGAAAATACAGAGACCACCTTCTCCTTTGACTAAAGAAGAGATAGGTCTTCTCCTGCACAGCTATGTTGCAGCCCCTACTCACACAGATTTGCATATTTCACACAGTCCCGAATATGAGTGTCAAACTTCTTCCATTTCTAAAAATGTAAATCTGTTTTTAAATGATGGCAGTCATGTATTTGATAGAACTTTACAAGAATTTAGTGAACCTATTTATGATGATTTCCTGCCAGGAGATCAGATTTTAGACTCTGCTTTGTTTCATGAAAAATATATGGTTGCCATGTTTAATGATCCTGAAGAACGTTTGTTGTTCGAGAATGCTTTAGACTGTGATTTGCAGAAGTATGATTCTGAAATACACAGTATGCCAGAGATAGTAACAAAGTGTCCTTTGCTTGAGAGATCCATAGTTGATGTCTCGAGTTTTTGTCTAACTGATGACCCTCTTGAGTTATCTGCTGAACCTAAATATGATGAGTATAGTGATGATTATTTCATCATTTTTGTAGAACAACTTGCTGCAGATTTTTCATGGAGGGATGAGGGTCTTCAGACAAGATTGTGCCATGATTTTGGAGATGCCATTGCAGATGATCTTGAAGGGTGCTCAGATATTCTCTTCAAGAATGATCCTGAGCATTATAAATCAGAACATAGAGTAGTCCTAGATGTTTTAAAACCTCGGGACCATATTTTTTTCCAAGATCCTTTCGTTGATCTTTTAGATTCATTTAATGGAGGAGTATGCTATGTCATGGATATTTGGTCACAAGGATCGATGAAAGGTTTGAAAATTCATGATCATCAACAGGTCAAATGGGAGTTGTCAGTTTCCTTTTTCAACCTTCTCAAAGAAAGTGTGAGAAAATTTCAAATAAGTAGACAATTATTGGATTGGCTTCACTGGCATTTTCGTATCATTTGATTCAGTGGGAATTTTTTAGTAGTTAGAGTAGGTGATGTATATAAATAAGCTTGACTTCGAGCATTAGATTACAGCGGTGGTTTTCAATATGTTTTCA
>JASDQU010737331.1:84439-112523 GCA_032191745.1 Picea mariana | reverse complement strand
TGGCGTTTAAACGGTATGTCACCTATCCCTCTTTAGTTAGTAAATTCAATATCTAAAACTTTAGGAAAGTGTCATGTTATAGTGTGTTTTGTTTTAGATCTAGGTGGATCTAGGGAGATCAGTTAGTGCCCGCACCTACCGATTTATCCTATAACAAAATTGGCGACCATACTGGGGAATGGATTGTTTCCTAGTTAGTCTAGTTTCCCTTGCTTTGATTGCTTGATTTATGGTCTCTGAGTTTGTGGGAGATCCATCTAGACTCTCTGGATCTGAAATTTCACTCAAAATTTTTGTCTTTTTTCCAATTTTTTCTTGATTACAAACCTTCTTGCATTGTACCTCTCTGTGTCCTGCGAGAATCATTGATGTTCACACCCTACTGTTCAGTTTAGTTTGACCCTCTCGCACCCTGCCTGTATCTAGACTGCGAGAATCCCTAATTCTCGCACTGTACCCCACTACCAGGCTGCAAACTCATTTGTAAAAGTTTTGGATTAGTTCTTCCTGTCTTTTTGATGCCCATTTTTTCTTTGATCAGCTAGATTGAACTTTTGGAGCCTATATTGATCTGTTTACAGTCTGCTTGACATTCTTTGAGTTTCTTTTAGCCATCTTTTCTTTGTTTGGTGTTGAAGGATTAGTCTCTTGCTTTAAGTGTCTTTCAATTCCAAAGCCTGTGTTTTCTTTAGAATTGTTTAGGGAAAGATCAGATTTCTTCTTAATAGTTCTCTTTAAAAGAAAACTTTTAGTTTTGGGTTTCTTTGTTTTAAGAAAGTTCATTGTTGCTTTTAGTGAAATTTTTGAAACGAAAAGATTTAATTTCTTGCTTTATATTAGATTGGGGGCATCCTTGCATTTGAAGTAGCAGAATTGCATGATTCTTGGCATTTGAAGTAGCGAAATTGCATGATTCTTGGCCATGAATCGTGCATTGGTGTAGAGTCTTTTTTGCTCATTTCTTGAGAATATTGATATTGATGAGTTTTAAGATTTTGGGACATTCTGCATCTTGGAATGATAAATGTTTTCTCTTTCTCGTAGCATAGCTTTGATCGAAATGAAAAGATTGCATCTTCATCTCTTTGCATAACTTTTGAGTCGGTCAAAACACCATATTGTCCACGCCATTTTCCTTTTGAGTAACAACAGCCATAAAATAAAGCGCTTATAAAAATTGATTACACATTTTTATCTTTTTTGATAGCAAAACTACATTAGATTAGTCGTAGGGCTTTGGAATAGGTGTGAAAGATAACTTTCCAAAGCTGCAAACAGACATAGTATCTTGTGATAGGGAGAGTTAAATCCACTTACTACATTTTGTCCTGGGAAGCCCTTCTAACACAAGGGTCAATCACGAGGCCGCATTGATACTGGCAGAGTTACTCACCCTGCTTTGTTGGTCTTGGTGTAGATATTATGTGTATTATGGGGGTCGCTTGAGAGGTATACCCACAATGATGAGTGGAAGCCTTTCAAATTGATTTTGGGCTAGATACCCTGCCCTTGTGCGTGGATCAGACTATCGACTATTTCCCCAAGCATCACTGTAGTGATTGGTAACCTTAGTGGTTTGTCTCTTTAGGGTCTTTACACAATGTGACTGTGGAGGGTAAAGTATTCATGGTACCTGGAATCGACGTTGGCCAAACTCACTCGGGCTCCTTGGAGGGTATACGCACGATTATGTGTGGGAGCTTGCACCAAGGTGTAAGTCCATTAAGCAGTTCGTCAACGTAACTTTTCCACCCACTCTATCTTAGCCCCTACTTGCTTTTTTCCCGCGACGTTGGACTTCATCACCAACTAGTGCATTCATTGTGAGAAGGTTTTGTTTGCTTGCTTGCTTGCTTACTAGATTTTTAGCGTGTGTTGTTTGTTTTCTCTAGAGGAGTACAGATTGGATATTTATTTAATGATGTTAGTTCCCGAAATGACCAATGAAGGAACCTCTACTCCAGGGGAAACTTTTGTTTTTCCTTCTTACGGAAACATTGTTCCTCCTCACATCACTACTTTGATTCTTCCATGTCTCACAATTGGATTACCAGTATGGTTGTTTTCCACTCAGGTAATCCTGAATGCAGTAAGTGCTTCAGTTGTAAGCACTTCCCCCCAAGATCATCAACCTCATGTTGATCCTTCACCTTCTTCACCAGTAAGGTCTTCTTCGCCTTCTTCACTTGCAAGGTCGCCTTCTATTTCATCTTCTTCGTCGAGTGAAAGTTCTGAAGCTAGTAACCTAGTGAATAAGAAGAAGAAGAAAGAAATATTAAGAAGAAGAAAGATAAACAAGGATCCAAACTTCCAACCACTGTCAAACATGTTGGAAAACAACCAGTTACTGTAAATCATTCTAGGAGTGTTGATGATGTCAAGATCACCCAAACAACCTGTAAGCCCAAGTACCCTTGCAGGGTTTGTAAGGGTATCCATCTTCTTAAGGACTTCCCTGGTCTATCCAAGGTTATAGAAGCATGGTCTACACACCCTGACCAACCCATGTCATCAACCTCTGAACAACATGTTGATGACCTCCCATCAACTAGTCACGATAACGTTGGGAAGAATAAAAGTAGAGTCAAGTTCCCATGCATGTTATGCAAAGGGAGTCATCTCACTCACCTTTTCTCTCGTATGGACGAAGACTCGAAATTACTGGAAGACATGATTGTTTCACAGCCTCAACTTCCAACTGCTTATTGTAAATTTTCTCTCAACCCCCCTGTAGTTGATGGAATGATCACTCCAGACCCGTTGTTGGTCAATACGATTGATCAAGTGGTCAATCTGGTCACATCCTTGGTTGAACCAGTGGACCAAGTGTTCGATCTGATCCCATCCTCGGTTAATACCACTCTCCTGTTAGAGAGTGAAACCCAAGTGGTCGATCTGTTTCCACCTGTCGACCCCATTCTCTCTGTTGGAACAAATATTGAAATTTTGGCTTTCGGTAGCTTAGAAGGAAAAATTGTATAGTGTTTAGCTACCGAAAGTACAGACTTTCGGTAGATTACATCTCAGGTTTAATATGCCCTTAGCTGTTGAAAGTGTATCGGCCGAGACCAAGCATTCAAGCATCACGCATCAAGCCACATGGAGGAAGAGCTCACGAGGCACCAAAAAAACATGCAATAAACGGAAATAAAATCACTATAATAAGGTTTTACAAAATGCCACGTCACCATTTCAGGTTTCAGCCATTGGAGGTTTGGCCGATAAAATTTTTGTTTTCTATTTCCCGAAATCCCGAAATTCGGGTTTCGGGAATTTCGGTGGCTTACGGCGCTCCAAAATTGCACTGTTAGACACCAAAATCCAGAAATTTTGGCAGCTAAGATACCTTTGTTTTTGATGTGTTAGCCACCGAAATCGCAGATTTTTCATATGCAAAAAACTACATTTGGAAAAAATCAGTTTTCTCAGCCGTGGATAGGTCATTTTGTGTGCTCAAATGGTTGATCGACATATAAATATCCTATGCTTTCCATTGGTGTCTTCAAAATTTCATTTGGAGCTTGGGAAGGTGGTCAAAATTCCCCCGAAAGATGAGGTTTGTTTTCAGAAATGTGACATTTTTTACTATGCTGAGTCATCATTTTCAAATGATGATTTTGAGCGACTCGAATATCATTTTGAGAAATAGTCAGAGGTTTTTGTGCCTAACACATCATAGATCAATAAAATCTCTCAGTTTTCCTACAAGTGTCACATATTGGGAGAATTGAATCCATCTCTGAGCCCTAATTTTCGGATCTCAGAATTTCCCCGTTTGACACATGTTTTTGAAAGGTAGATCTAGGGAAAATGGAAATGGATATTAGGAAACCGAGAGAGGTTTTTGGTCAAAAACAATAGATGAACAAAAACCTCTTTCATTTTATACACATCTATCACTATTCGAGAGATACAAAACCATAACCGGAGACCCATTTTTCAGCAGTTTGGCCCATTTTCTATGGCAAAAAGTTCCTGAATTTGATGGTAACTGTTGTTATCTTTTGGGAGGATTTCGACCTCAATACCTACCTGAAATTCCTTTTCATTTCTAGAGGGATTTATTTTGGAATCTGAATCATTTTTCAGTTATTCAAAAGGGGGCAGAAGACATATATTATTGTATCTTCTTGAAGAAAAAAGGGGGAGGGGGGAACAGCCCGAGAGCCTTTTTGAGGCTGGGTTTGTAATGCATTACTTTTCAGCAAATATAGAACAGAATGCCAAGATATTCTACACCTTGTCACTGTCTAATTCTGTCTTCTTCCTATGTTATTGTTTCTAAAGTTTTCATCACTTCTCTTTCTTCCTTCCATTCATTAATTCAACTTGTAATGTTTACAATATAGTTTCCTTAAAGTGCAGTTTTTCCTCTGTTTTTCCGTAAGTAGAACAAGACCTGCATCTTAATTGTTTTGCCTTATTTACAAGTTTTATTTGTTCATATATTTTCCTTTGTCTTGCTATGTGTAAGACAAGACCTGTGTTCAGATATTTGAAGTTTGGTGTTATTTCTTCCATTGAAATAAAGATTAGACCTATCAGAATTAGATACCTAACTCTCTGTTTCAGTCTTCTTCATCTCCTATCCTCTATCCATCTTCTTTATTGAATCAATTAGACAAATGATCTCATGCCTCTTCGTTTCTGATCTATAAATGAGTGAAGGTCTTGTTTCAAACCTAGTACTAGAAGTCTCTTATGACTGGTCAATCAACAAATTTTATTTCATTTAAAATGTGCTAAGGCTTGGATCTATTACAGCCTAGACTCAACTCTTGCAACAACATTTTCTGGCACCATTTCCGGGGACGGAGGATGAAGTTATCTTCCCTGGGATATGACAAAGTTTAGATCTATCTCTTGATGGTGAACAAGGGATAGGCATTCAATTGGTTGTGATCATTCGCCTGGTGACTCCTTGGTTCATAGACTCTACATGATTTTGTTGGCGACTCCACTGATCTCAAATGTCGAATCCATTCACTGCTCGAATTGCTACAAGGTTTGCTCCTCTAGACTTTACAAATGTTTATGGCTTTCCAAACACTGTTCCAGACATTAAAATTTTGGAAGATGTCCTTCCTAAATTTGGAGAATAAGAGGACGACAATCCTGCTCAACACTTGTTTGAATTCCCCAAGTTCATGGAGGAATTAAATGTACATCATGAATATGTCCTCATGAAATTGTTTATGTTTTCAATGGAAAAAGATGCTAGACTCTGGTATAAATATTTACCCCATTCCATTATTCCTTCATTGAGATATTTTCACACACTTTTTCATCAACATTGTAAGAGGATATATTCAGCTGAAATCCTTTTTGAAGATTGTTGTAATATAGGATTCATAAGACAAAAAGATCATACAAATCCTCTTGAAGAGGAGGAAGAAACAATAGAAATTTCTCAAGTTGATGAAGATGATCAGTATGAGGAAGAGTTGCCTCATAAAGAAGCTAGATCTTGTGAACATACTCAAGAAGAAGATATTCAGCATCACAGTCAACCTACAAAAGAGATAGAAAGGAATGATTGTTGTTTTATCCAGAAAATACAGAGACCACCTTCTCCTTTGACTAAAGAAGAGATAGGTCTTCTCCTGCACAGCTATGTTGCAGCCCCTACTCACACAGATTTGCATATTTCACACAGTCCCGAATATGAGTGTCAAACTTCTTCCATTTCTAAAAATGTAAATCTGTTTTTAAATGATGGCAGTCATGTATTTGATAGAACTTTACAAGAATTTAGTGAACCTATTTATGATGATTTCCTGCCAGGAGATCAGATTTTAGACTCTGCTTTGTTTCATGAAAAATATATGGTTGCCATGTTTAATGATCCTGAAGAACGTTTGTTGTTCGAGAATGCTTTAGACTGTGATTTGCAGAAGTATGATTCTGAAATACACAGTATGCCAGAGATAGTAACAAAGTGTCCTTTGCTTGAGAGATCCATAGTTGATGTCTCGAGTTTTTGTCTAACTGATGACCCTCTTGAGTTATCTGCTGAACCTAAATATGATGAGTATAGTGATGATTATTTCATCATTTTTGTAGAACAACTTGCTGCAGATTTTTCATGGAGGGATGAGGGTCTTCAGACAAGATTGTGCCATGATTTTGGAGATGCCATTGCAGATGATCTTGAAGGGTGCTCAGATATTCTCTTCAAGAATGATCCTGAGCATTATAAATCAGAACATAGAGTAGTCCTAGATGTTTTAAAACCTCGGGACCATATTTTTTTCCAAGATCCTTTCGTTGATCTTTTAGATTCATTTAATGGAGGAGTATGCTATGTCATGGATATTTGGTCACAAGGATCGATGAAAGGTTTGAAAATTCATGATCATCAACAGGTCAAATGGGAGTTGTCAGTTTCCTTTTTCAACCTTCTCAAAGAAAGTGTGAGAAAATTTCAAATAAGTAGACAATTATTGGATTGGCTTCACTGGCATTTTCGTATCATTTGATTCAGTGGGAATTTTTTAGTAGTTAGAGTAGGTGATGTATATAAATAAGCTTGACTTCGAGCATTAGATTACAGCGGTGGTTTTCAATATGTTTTCAGTTTAGTTTTGAATCCAGTATGGTTTTGTTTTAAAGCATTACGACTCCATAACCCAATGGATGAATAAGCATTTTTTTGTTTCGAAAAGATGCAAGTAAAGTGACAGGGTTCAGAGTTTGATAAGGATGATTTCGGGTCGCCCAATGGATGAAGGCACTTGGTCTACTGTTCTTGGCACTTTATAGGAAAGCACCATCCCTAGATAGAGCCTATGTTGGAACAAATATTGAAATTTTGTCTTTCAGTAGCTTAGGAGGAAAAAATTTATAGTGTTTAGCTACCAAAAGTGCAGACTTTCAGTAGCTTACATCTCAGGTTTAATATTCCCTTAGCTGTCGAAAGTGTATCGACCGAGACCAAGCATTCAAGCGTCACGCATCAAGTCACATGGAGGAAGAGCTCACAAGGAGGCACAAAAGAAAATGCAATAAACGGAAATAAAATCACTATAATAAGGTTTTACAAAATGCCACGTCACCATTTCGGGTTTCGACCATCGAAGGTTTGGCCGACGAAATTTTTGTTTTCTATTTCCCGAAACCCGAAATCCCAAAATCCTGAAATCGAGGTTTCAGGACTTTCGGTGGCTTATGCGGATCTGAAATTGCACTGTTAGCCACCGAAATCCAGGACTTTCGACAGCTAAGATACCTTTGTTTTGACGTGTTAGCCACCGAAATCGTAGATTTTTCATATGCAAAAAACTACCTTGGGAAAAAATAGTTTTTCTCAGCCTTGGAGAGGTTTTTTTGTGCGCTCAAATAGTCGATTGACATATAAAGATCCTAATATTTCCATTGGTGTCTTCATAAGTTCATTTGGAGCTTCGGAAGGTGGTAAAAATCCCCCCTAAAGATGAGGTTCTTTTTCAGAAATGTGGCATTTTTTACTGTGTTGAGTCATCATTTTCAAATGATGATTCTGAGCGACTTGAATATTATTTTGAGAAACGACCAGAGGTTTTTGTGACTAAAAAATAATAGATCAATAACCTCCCTCAGTTTTCCTATAGGTGTCACAGATTGGAAGAATCGAATCCATCTCCAAGCCCTGATTTTTGGATCTCATAATTTCCCTGTTTGACACATGTTTTTGAAAGGCAGATCTGGGGCAAATGGAAACGGATCTCAGGAAACCAAGAGAGGTTTTGGTCAGAAAAAATAGATGAACAAAAACCTCTTTCATTTTATACACATCTGTCACAATTCGAGACATATAGAACCATAACCGCATCCCCAGTTTTTAGTAGTTTGGCCCATTTTCTATGGCAGAAAGTTTATGAATTTGATGGTAACTGTTGTTATCTTTTGGGAGGATTTTGACCTCAATACCTACATGAAATGCCTTTTTATTTCTAGACGGATTTATTTTGGAATCCGAATCATTTTTCAGTTATTCGAAATGGGGCAGAAGACATATATTATTGTATCTTCTTGAAGAAAAAAGGGGGAGGGGGGAACAGCCTGAGAGCCTTTTTGAGGCTGGGTTTGTAATGCATTCCTTTTCAGAAAATATAGAATAGAATGCTAAGAGATTCTACACCTTGTCACTGTCTAATTCTATCTTCTTCCTGTGTTATTGTTTCTGAAGTTTTCATCGCTTCTCTTTCTTCCTTCCATTCATTAATTTAGCTTGTAATGGTTACAATTCAGTGATACTTTTGCTGTAGCTAATTTAAAGCATTCCTTAAAGTGCATTTTTTCCTTTGTTTTTCCATAAGTAGAACAAGACCTGCATCTTAATTGTTTTTCCTTATTTACAAGTTTTGTTTGTTCATAGATTTTCCTGTGTCTTGCTATGAGTAAGACAAGACCTGTGTTCAGATATTTGAAGTTTGGTGTTATTTCTTCCATTGAAATAAAGATTATACCTATCAGAATTAGATACCTAACTCTTTGTTTCAGTCTTCTTCATCTCCTATCCTCTACCCATCTTCTTTATTTAATCAATTAGACAAACGATGTCATGCCTCTTCGTTTCTGATCTATAAATGAGTGAAGGGCCTGTTTCAGACCTAGTTCTAGAAGTCTCTTATGATTGATCAATCAACAAATTTTATCTCATTTAAAATGTGCTAAGGCTTGGCTCTATTACAGCCTAGAGTCAAATCTTGTGACAACACTCCCATTGGAGAATGAAACCCAAGTGGTCGATCTGATCTCTCCATTGGTCGATCCTACTCTCCCACTAGAGAGTAAACCCGATATTGCCCATGTTTTTCTCGTTGATACAGAATCTACCATGCTGGGGGCTATTCCTCCTTCTCTCGTGGAACCCCCTCCAAGTTATGAGGCCATCCATTTTGATTGGGGTGTGCTAACTGGACCTTGTATTCCCTCTCACATTCCTTTCCATATTATAGTACAAGTTTGTGGTCGATATGTTCCTCAGACACTAATAGATGAAGGCGCATCCATTAGTACTTTTTCCTCTTTTGCTTGGCAAGCTCTGGGTTGTCCTCCACTTGCGTCGGCTACGTAGAATCTATTAGCTTTTAATAGAAGAACCAGCCAACCTTTAGGGACCCTTCCTCAGTTTCCTGTAACTTTGGGAAGGAAAATTGTCTTTATTGACGTCATGGTAGTCCAAGACCCCTTGGATTTCTCTTTACTCCTTGGGCGGGATTATGTCTATGCCATGAAAACTATTGTGTCCACTCTTTTTCGTGTGATATATTTCCCTCACGATGGAAGAATTGTGACTATTAATCAACTTTCATTCATCATCCTTGACCGGATTACCTCCCTAAATGATTCATATATGCAAATGGTATTGCCCCTGCCACAGGTCAATTATGTGGCATTGTCTCCCATGCCTTCAGTTGCCGATGCAGATGAGCCTCTCACTGTAAGATCACTCCCTTATGACTTGGATCCAGTAGTTGACATGGTAATATCTTTGGTAGGGCTATTGGAGCCTGATCTCTTTACTCCTGTCGCAACCCTCGACATGGTGTCCTTCTTGAGTGTGTTTCTTCCTTCCAGCAAAGACCTCTTGGAAGCCATGACTGAGTTTTTTCCCTTGAACTGGTGTCCTTCTGGAGCATTGTCCTCTTGGAATCCATGATCAAGAAGACATCGAGGATAGTTTGTGCATCTCTGAGGAAACCTCCTTAAAAAATGAAACAGAGGTCTTTGAGCATAGTTTTCTGCTTTCAAGCTAGTTAAAAAATGAAACCAGCTGAGCATAGTTTTCTAATTTCAAGCTCGTTAAAAAATGAAACCACTTATGAGGATATTTGCTTCGTCTCTGTGGAAACCTCGTTAAAAAATAAAATAGAGGTTACGAGCATAGTTCTTGTTTCTATGCCAAGCTCGTTAAAAAATGAAATAGTTTTTCCCCCTCTCTATTTGAGTCAAGTCCTTCGTCTAGTATTTGAAGTTTCATTTCATTCTCCTTTGCATTTGGATGAAACGAAGCTTGGGGGGCATTAACCTCAGCCTTTGGACTTCATGTTGAAGTCGAGCTGCTAGCTTCTTAAGCTAGGGGCTAACTACCAACCCTGCGAATTCATGGATAATACGTCGGGAAGTTCAAGCATAGTTTTTACTTTGGTTCAAGCTTGTGTAAAAATGAAACCACCTACCTCAAGCATAGTTTCCTCTGGTTCAAGCTTGTGTAAAAATAAAACTAGGCCCAAGCATAGTTTTGTTTAGTTTTTAAGCTTGTGTAAAAATAAAATCTATCCCAAGCATAGTTTTGCTTTGTTTTAATGATTGTGTAAAAATAAAAGCAATCCCAAGCTTAGTCTTCGTTCTTTCTCATGCTCGTAAATACATGAGAATAAGTTACCGAGATTAGTTGTTGTTCTTTCTCATGCTCGTAAATCAATGAGAATGTAACTAAGTATACTTTTATCACTTTTTCGGACTTGTAAAGGTTCTACGAAAAAGGAACCCCCTAGAGTTCCCTTTAAGCTCTTTTTAGACTCTCTAAACATGAAAAGATTACCGAGAGATCTTGTTCTTTTCACGCTCATTAAATTATTTGAAGAAAATGTCTATTGAGCGATAGTTTATCTCTTTTTTAGTCTCATCATACTAGTTTATGAAAAAGGAACTGAGAGAGTTCTCTTTAAGTGTTTTTCAGACTCTCTAAACATGAAAAACCCTTGAGTTTTCTTTCTTTGGACTCATAAAACAAACATCGAAAGGCCCTTATGGGACCGAACCACTTCTTCCTAGGGTTCGTTAAACATACTCTGAGGGACTCATCCAAAGGATGAGCTTACATTACAAGCATATGTTATCCTCCTCAAGCTTGCGTAAAAATAAAGAGGTACTCGCCAGAAATGGTGGGGGGAAAATTGGGAAAGAAATGTGTCTAAACCTGTATTCCATGGAAGAGTCACTTTTGAACATGACACCCTTTCACTCGCCTTGTGTCTAGGTTGGAAAATACGCATGTCTCTTGATCATACTTCTTATAATATTACAAATTGGTCTATGATCCCTGTTGTTGAGTCAGTGTTTCCAAGACAGTTGTCGTGTCGTCAATATGTTCAAAAAATAAGTTCAACCCAGAAATCCTTCTATTACGTTGGCCATTTTTGCAGTCCTTAAGCCTTCTATTGCATTGACCATCCTTGAGTCAATCCTGAATCACTTGTTACTCTGATCTACATCAAATCTTGTTACTTGTTTCGTGTCATTGATGTGGGATACATTAAGGCCCTCCTATGACGAGTCTTTTCTTGTCGACTTCGACTCATTATCCAGGAATTAGACTTAGAAACCAATTGGTACCATGGAACTTGCATGCCTCACTGGCAGGTTTCCTCACTTTCGACAGTGGGCTTTCATTATTGACCCCTGATCGGGATATTCTTTCGAGTGTTCAACTTCATCTCATTTATTCACATTTGTTGGATTGTACTAGTGTACCTTGGGATTCATTGACATTAATGGTGATTTCCCTCGCACTTGTTAACGGTATACACTAATGAACGATAATCAAGTGGTTTCTACCATGTTCGACTTTGACACGTGTATTCACATGGTTAGATTCGTATTATAGAATGGTGGAGATGAAGACCCTGGATATTTTCTGACATATCCAGATTGTGTTGGAGTATATTCAGTGCACTGTTACATAGATCCACATTGTATGTATGGTGGCTATGTTCAAATTTGAGTCCTTAACACATAGATCCACAGTGTATTTTTGGTGGCTATGTTCAGATTTGAGTCATATGGGCATGGATCCACAGTGTATGTTTGGTGGCCATGACATGTCTTACTTGACATGGATCTTCGCATGTAGACATTTATTCTCTAAGTCATTTGTATTCTGAGTATGGGAATGCCTACCTCAGTTATGATGTATTATTGTACTGTATTTCCTTGTTTGTTGGTAGGTTTCTGACCGACTGTTCCTTGTTCCCTACACACACTCGACAAAGTATTTCAGCGATCACTCTGTTCTAACTTCATACTTTGGGGGGCTCTCTATTACACATTATTTTCATCATCCCTATGACTATTAATGATGTAAACCTATATTTTTTCTTCAGAGGGGTCAGTGGCCTGAGTTCCTGAAGAAAGAAAGGACAAGAACTTGTCCTGGGAAAAGAAGTTGCATTTTCCTTTATGAAAACCCTATTAAAGATGATTTTCGCATGGTGCACTATGGCTAGGGTGCAAGAATGCCTGATTCTCGTAGGCTGCACCATAGCTGGGTTGTGAGAGGTTCAAAAGTTTCTCTATAAGAAGGGTGTGAGAATGCTCATATGTGGGAAAAACGAGCATCTTCTTGATGCTTCTAGAAGGAGAAACTTCCATGGTGAGGTGGCATCCGAATGGTTTGGATCTTACTCACTTTCATGATTTAGTGAGATCATCCTAAACTCCTCACCTTATCCACTTCAACTTATAAAAGGAGAGGATCTCTCATGGAGAAAGTTAGCTTTGGAGATTTTTGGATTAGCTTGAGTTGTTTTTGGCATGGGATTGTTAGCTTGGTTAGAGTGGCTTTGAGATTTTCTTTGTCAAGATAGATTGTGAGTAGCTATCAAATCCATGGTCTCAGAATCCTTGGACCAAGAAGTGTGTGGGGAATGAAGTATAGTTGGAAGGGACCTTATGACATCAAGGCCATGGTTGTAATCTCTCTTTCACATTTAATATGATACAGTAATATGATTCTTTCCTATAAATCTTGTTGTGTTTTATTGTATGATTCCTTGATCACATACATAGGTTTATATTGAGTTTATGTTATTACTATCACTTTGGTTGGTTACATTCTTTTGCAGGATCATCATTTTACGAGTGTTGGAATGGAGCTAGGATGGCGATGGCGAGAGGAAGTGGTGTTTAAACGGTGTGTCACCTATCCCTCTTTAGTTAGTAAATTCAATATCTAAAACTTAAGGAAAGAATCATGGTTTGGTGTGTTTTATTCTAGATCTAGGTGGATCTAGGGAGATCAGTTAGTGTCTGCACCTACCTATTTATCCTATAACAGAGCCTCCTATCATATCAGGTGGCCTCTATATGATCTTTTATGGATGGAATTCTCGGTAAACTTCCATGAATCACTAGAAAGGCTCATAGAGAAGCATTGTTGTTGGATTCTATAGTCAAGAGTTGAGTGGACCACCAAGAACCTGTTGAAGGTCTAACAGTGTGACCATAAGGTTGACCAAGTTTTTTATTTATAGCACAAAGGTGTGGTTTCTTTTTCTTTCAACCTTGGCCTGGCCAAGAAACAACCCTCAACCCTGGCCAATATTGACCCTTCTTGGGATCTTTGAAACAATCCATTGCTTCGATGGAAAATGAGCTTTGAACTCAACTTTGGTTCCTCTGAGTACATGTTTCGAAAATGTTGAGAGGGGACTTTCATTGAATCGATCCGAGAAAAAACATAGTGATCGGCGAGAATCTAATGAACATTCTTGTTGGTCCTAAAGTTGGTCAAGTATCTTCCTATAGAGGGTGAATCTATGAGAGGGGGACTCCTCTCGTAAAAAGGCTCTGGAAGGGCATAAATTAGATAATATAATACACACGAGGGGTTATTTATATTATCTATATAGAATATATTCCTAAGGAAGGTAAAAAGTTTATGTAAGGGTCTTGGAACTCCCTTTCCCTGAACCATTCATTAGTAGAAGGAGGTAGGGTTCCCTTCTCTGGGCGTAACCCCAATAGTAGAAGGAGGTTCATGGTCTACATTTTAGGGTAATACACATCCTTCTTAGTTCCTATTCTTATGGATATCCTTCCTTCCAACCAATCAGGTATTATCCCGACTAAACTAATGCATGTTAGAGGGTCTTATCTTCTTTTGGTCTCTGACTTTAATGAATGACAGGAAAGTATCAACCTTTTTCTTACCAACCGACCCTGGGAGCTAGCTATTAGGTAGGTAGGTCAAGAAAATATTTTAGCCAGAATGAAACGAACAGCCACCCGAATGAATGAATGGGTGAGCACATCCATGCATACCCTCAACCATTGATGAATTGAGTGCGGGAATCACCTAGATCTTCTTGAGATACCTTCTTGAGATACCACCTCGAGATCCCACCTTGAGATTGAGCCCCTTGGACTCTCTATGTACATATTGACCACACCGCCACTTTCCAACCCCGATCCACTATTGCAATTTGAGGCAACACAATCTACCGATACAGCGATGGAATAAACCCGATGGGACTTCACAACTTCAACCTTTTCCATGCTTCTTCCCTGTCTCCCATAATCACTGAAGCTATGAAGTTCCAAATTTTTCCATCTCTATATTAGCTTCAATCAACGACTGTAATTTCTCCATAGATCCAAAAGGGATGACCACGACTCTACGATCCTTCACAAAGGATCATTTTCTGCACAATGCTCTCGCTTTTTTGCGACCTCTGCAGTGCTATCTTTCCCAAGATTTAATATTGCAAGGACATATCCATTTTTAACCATAATACCATGTTCACAGTTCTAGCCCATACCAGTCTGGTGTTTCAACTTGAAACTATGATACCAATCTGTAACGTACCCAACCATCCACAGACTAGGCACGCTACTTCAAGCCCACTTCTGAACTAATTTTGAATTTTGATCAATTTTTTAATGAAATAAAGATGCATGAAATATTCACATGCATAGATCAAGATTCAAGCTACAATATAAAATAAATGAACCATATCTCATGCACAACAATAACCAACAAGAATGCATATTATAGATATGAATTTCATAGATAAATAAATACACAACAGAAATAAATATATAGGTAAATGAAACCATGACAGAGAGAGAACTTATCTTTAATGAAATGAATCACCAACTGGCTACAGATCAAGGATGTTTCATGCAACCGTAGACATTGTTTTTCCAAGTCTCAACAATAATTTCACCCCCAAGCCAAGGCTATGAGTCCACAAGGATAGTTCCAGAGTCTCACTCAGCTTCCTAAACCAGTCAACACTCAAGCTCTCATAGGCTTCTCGGCACACACAGCAATCCAAACTATGCCATCTCTCTTATACCCAACATAAACAACCCAAGAGAATGGATCCCCTTCTCTACCACACAATCCCTTATGTTGTCCACCTCCTCCCAAGGATCCTGTGCATTTGTTGAAGAAGCTCCCTGTTGGGACTCTCAGGATTCGTAGTTGTGGGAAAAACTTAACGCATGCCAACACATATTATACATGCAGGGATTAATTCATGGTTGGAATACATCAACAGTCACTATTGCCAACCAAACTATCCACAATTCGTTTTTCTCTCCCTAACCAAGATCAAAAGGAATGAAGAATGAAGAGTGGGTTAAAGAGTGAATGGAGAGAGAAGAAAATGAAAGGTGTGAAAAATGAGCAATGAGTGAGTGAGTGAATGAGTGAAGAAGAAGCCCCCAAGAAACCCACAATATGGTTTTATATATTTACTTACAAATAAAGAACCACATGGCCTTCCCGAAGAAGCTCATGTAACCACTCCTCTCCATTAAAAAACTATGGGTCGATAAAATATAAAATAAATACTTAGCCCCTCAAGCCCCCTCTCTTGTAGAATCATAGCCCCCTATAACTCTTGTCATTTTCCATCTAGCAGCCAGTGATGTATTTATTATTAATAATGATCAAAACATTACATTTCCTAGGCACACTGGCCTCTTTCAATTGTTTGGGCACTCTGAACTTTCATAGATTAACAAAATAAATTATTTAATACGGGGCTCAAAAACATGGGGTATTACAAGAAATGATAGTTTTGTGTTGCAAGAGATCAAGGGATGGAGTGACGGGGGGTCTCCTACATCCACATTTATAAAATAAACTAAGTGTGAGTACAAGTTCCTTTTTAGTGACATGGAAATGCAGGTTCATTTTGTAGGATGTAGAAATGTGGGTTGCGGGTTGTTTTAGGAATGACCTTTTCCCCACAACAAGACTCTCGCAAATAAATAAAATGGCTAAGTATAGAATACGTGGGGAAAGTAATGTAGGTATAGGGTAAAGCGGGATCACATGAAGTGAAAATTGACTAAGTATGGAAGCTTGCAATTTTGTAGGGATAAGGGAAGGCCTTTCCACAACCTACATTTGAAAAACATGGTTAAGCATAGAGCATGTACAAAAATACACTAGGTACTACCAAAGCACATAGAACATTGATCAAGGAAACTTGGTCAACAAGTCCTTTCTATGAGTCTAAGAAGAATGTTTTTTTATGAATTTTGGGTTGGCCTTAGATCCTAGCAGTTTGAGTGATCCGGATTTATGAGTGGAACGAAATGAATAATAGATTGAATACAATAACACAAAGATATAGAGAAAAACAATAGATATCTAGTGAACAATAACTTCTATTGAATAAATAAAATAAACTGAAACTGTAAAACTGCAGAACTGAAACAACTTGCTTGAATGGTGGTAGTTATCTCTGATAAGAGATGTGGCTACTATGCACATATGTATGACAAGAATCATTACAAAGAGGCTCCAGAGGCCTTTTTAACATTACTCATGAATTCCAAAACCCTAGACATCTAAACACCTAACCCTGGGAGATGAAATGCCAAAAATTATGTGGGTCGCGATGGGTAAGTTGGTACCTCAACTTCATGGGGTCGTAAATTTTGCATACGACCTTCATTTTAGGCATGTGATAGCCCGTTGGAGATTTTTTTTCGAGAAATACACATTTTTCCATCAAACTCTAACTTTATCTACAGTTTGACTATGGCAAGCCAACAAAAAATTGTTTAGGACCCCAAAACGGCCCTGAAAGTATAGAAAGATGTATTGACATGAAAAATTCCAAAATAACCCAGTTGGAATAGGTTGGGGGCCACCAATATCCACCTGGATATTGTGTAGGGATTTAGGATAGCCCTAGAAATGCAGAACCCACAATTAAAAATAAATTTCATCATTACAGAGAAACGTGTTGAACTAAAAACTGTTAAGAGGAGCCAGCTGGAATAGGTGAGTGGCCACCAATATCCACCTAGATCATTCATCCCCCCTTAGGAAGCAATGCTCTCCATTGCATTTATCCCCCCCATTAGGTGAGGAAATGTTTAGAGCATAATCCTAACTTTCCTTGGTGTATTACTTGTCTTAGGCACCTAGACCTTGGTTAATGTATTCCAATGCAGTTTTCCTCACTTGATTTGACTTTCTAGAGAGGGTAGGAGACACATTCCTTGATTTTAGGGAGTTTTCCTGAAGTTTAGGGAGTTAAATTTGAGTTATTTAGTTATAAATTCATGTAATAACTCCTTTCCAACCTCCATTCAAAGTTTAAACACCTAAAGGAAGGAGATCACACTTCCTCCTTAAATCAAGGAAATTGTCCCTTGATTTTAGGGATTTACCCCGTTTCTTTAGTAAACTTTGCATGTTTATCTAATAAGTTATTAAACTCACAATTTTCAGCCTATCATACTCATGTTAGGTGTGGGTTATCTATTTTAGAGGTTTAGGCATGTTCTTTAGCCCTTGTTACACCACTTTTAGTGGCAGTTGCTATTATTAGTGACAAGATCAATTCCTCTCTACATATTGGATTGATATCATTGTAATTTCAAAGATATTGTGAATACATTCATTATTGCAGAGTAAATTATTCTCTATATCTCTCTTCTTTGTTTATTTTCAAATTAATTGTATTAGTATTATTTTTCTCATTGAATTCTAGATCTCTCGAGTCTTAGAATTTTACATGGTATCAGAGCCTCAAGGAATCTGAGGGAGAGGTATACTAGTTTTATTTGCAGGTGAAATATCATCAAAGGAGGCAGAAAAAATCAATGGATAAACACCTTCAGCCCAAGAATGTTTTCCTAACTCCATTCAACTACTTTGAATGGAAATTCGAGATCACCCTTTCTCTCTGAAGCAAAGGTCTCTACCGGATAACAATCGGTACGGAAGTTGAGCCAACGAATGTTGTGGAGAAGGAAAAGCATTTCAATCAAATGGATGAAGCCTTTGGGCTAATATGTGTCTCCATATCAATATACTTGATGTTACATGTTGACACCGCATCATCCCCCAACGGGGTCTAGACCAATTTGGAAGATTTGTTTGGTAAACAGGATGAACTTTGAGCCTACAGTTTGGATAGTGAGCTCATAGGTTTGAATCCATCAAATTTTGATTATTTGCAAGAGTATTTTACAAAATTTCAATATATTTTAGTTCATCTAAAATATTGCAAAGTAGTAAAAAAATATGAGAAGCTCATCCTTTCCATTCTCTCAAAACTAGGTCTCGATTATTCAGTTTTTGTTTCTTCTTTTAATGCTTCAAAATTAACAACTATGAAGTGGAAAATGCCCTCTTTAGATGATTTTATTGAAGCACTAAATCAAGAGAAGGAAAACTTAGTTTTCATGGGCTCCATAAAGCGTTCTAGAGATCATTCTCTTGCCAAAAAAGAAGTAAGCAAACCAAATTTCAAAGATCGGAAAAGGGGGAAAGGAAAAAAACTCAAGGCTAGAAAGGAAAAGTTCTCGAAATTGACGGATAAATCTTCTTCGGATCATAAAGGAAAGAAGAAAAAGGAAATATATAAATGCAGCTATTTTCAAAAAGGTTATCATCCTGAATATTCTTGTATGAGGAAAAATATATATGAGATGGCAAAGATCCTACAACAAAACAATCTCATGGTCCTAACAAATGCAAGAAAGAAGGATGAAGAAAAAGTCAACCGAAGGAAGAGGAAAATATCACGATGGTCACACTTTGATGGTTTTCACATCCTCCCCATCCACTTGGATACCTGATTCAGGTGTTTCGAATCATATGGCTGAAAAGAAAGAATCATTCTTGTCCATCGAAGAGTGCACAGGACCTTCTATTCTCATGGGAGACGACACACCAGTTGAGGTATGTGGTAAAAGAATAGTTTCTTTGGAAGGGGGATATTTTGATAATGTACTGCATGACCCCTCTGTTCAAAAACACAGGTATTCCAACAGAGGATGAACACCTTCAGTAACCACTAACATAACCATATCAAAGATCAACACACCGATATTTTCACGTGGTAAAACCCCTACGGGGAAACATCCACGGCCCCAGCCAACGTGGCCACTTCGAGCAGTTTATTAATGCAAAGAAAAAGATTACAGAGAGATTTTACAAGAGAGTTTCTCACAATCTATCATCAACAAATGACCCTCCATGCTCCTTAAATAGAGATCATGGACCAATCAGTTGTTAAGACACATATTAATGGCCATTAAGATCGAGGAGAGTATGAATCGTCGGATCACTCTATGTCAGGAACATATCGTGATCATTGGATTTCCTAAATACAAATGTATACTAATGCATACTAAAGAAACACACTAAGAAACACACTTTTACCTAATGACATATTAGAACAAGTAGATCTTAACTAAATCTTAAGTGTCTAAATATCCTAACATCCCCCCTTAAGAACAACTTGGGATAGGATTGAAGGTTTTACAATAGTGACACAATAGGAGAAGGTGTTGGGTATGTGTTATATTCTTTGCATGAGTAGTAGTGTCTGAGTGTATGCATCGGGCGTGTAGGTGGGTGGAGCCCCCCGCGTGGGGGTCCGGGGGTAGTGCCCCAGAAAAAAAAAATTATGCCTCAGGAAATGTGACACCTACCTTGGGAAATGTGTCATGTATTTAGATGGTTTTTTTGGCACATGGTTTTTTGCTAATGGTTTTCTATTTTCGGTTAAGGAAATAGGGTTTTGGACTAACCCAGGTCATTGAGTTAGGGTTTTGGATGTCACTGGATCCTATATGTATATTGTATTGTAAACAATGTAACACAATGTATGAATATAATATATGTTGGTTTTCCCAGTTTGGGTTTCCAGGGGAAAAAACTCTGTGCAATGTTTGCATTTGCCATTATATCTTTTCTATTTTTTTATGAATATCTGTTTACAATAGACATTGTACAAGGTTATAATTTACATCTAGTATCAGAGCTTTATTGACTTCAGGGGGACGCCTTTGTGGTTAAGGGTTTGGCTCAGGACTGTGATAAACCTTGTTACAGTGGGAGATCTGCGATATTGTTTTTCAGGTGAAAAGAAATGGCAAGCAATTCAAAGATGGAGATCGAGAAGTTTAATGGGAAAAGATTTGAGCTTTGGAATCTCAAGATGGAATATCTTTTGGTGGACAGAGATCAGTGGATCGCGGTAGATCCAGGTACTGCACCTACAAGAACTTTTGCAGATGACTGGAAAAAGACGGATCGGAAGGCAAAGAGCACAATTCGACTGTGTCTCTCCCATTCAGTATTACTGAATGTGTTTGAGGAAGCTACAGCCAAGGATTTATGGGAAAAGTTTGGGAAGCTGTATCAGTCTAAGTCCCTAGTAAATAAACTATTCCTGAGAAAGAAGCTGTATAACTTGAGGATGAGAGATGGAGACTTGGTGGCAGAGCATTTGAACGCATTCAATACTGTGGTAATTCAGTTAGTATCTGTTGATATTAAAATTTTAGATGTAGATAAATGTATCAGTTCATTGTGTTCTTTACCAGACTTGTGGGATAGTCTGGCTGTGGCCATAGGTAGTAATACAACTTCTTTGAAGTTTGAAGAAGTGGTCTCATCCTTGTTGTCAGAGGAGATGAGACAAAAGAATATGGAAGGACATAGCACAAATGCATTATTTGCAAGAGGATGTTCCTAGGAAATAAATAGATCTAATTTCTCAAGTGGGAGATCTAATTCTAAGGGTAGATTTAAATCTCCTGGAAAGTTTGTAAGGGTATGTTGGAGGTGTGGAAAAGAAGGGCACTACAAGAAGCAATGTAGATTCAAAGTTGAGAAAAAGAAGGGATCTGAAGAATCTTCTTCTACAGAAGAAAAGACCTCCAAGGAAGAAGGAGGGAATGTGTACTTGGCCTCTTCAAGCACACATGCAGATCATGAGGCATGGTTGATTGACTCGGGTGCATCTTTTCATATGAATCCCCATAGGGAGTGGTTCTGTGAATATGAAAAGTATGATGGAGGTAATGTTTTCTTAGGTAATGATTTGACAACCAGAATCATAGGAAGAGGAAGGGTCAAGTTGAGACTCATAGATGGAAGGATTAGAACACTGCCTGGTGTTCTACACATCCCAGGTATGGCCAGAAATTTGATTTTTGTAATCAAAATGGAAGATGCAGGGGTAAAAAGAATTTTTGAAAAGGGAACTTGCAGGATGGTTTGAGGAGCAATGGTGTTGAAAAAGAGAGTTCATTTTGGAACTCTGTATAAGCTGCTAGGAAGCACTATTAGTGATGGTTGTAATAGTTCCATTGTTCCTGATATTGTAGTTGAAGAAGAAATGATTCCTACAGTCTCTGGAGAAAAGGTTATGTTGTGGCATCAAAGACTGGGGCATATCGGAGAGAAGGGTCTTTGACTACTACACGGTAAAGGTATGGTTGAAGGTATGTCTAAATGCTCTCTTGATTTTGATTTCTGTGAACATTGTCTATATGGGAAGCAGAATCAGGTAAGGTTCCCCTCTGGTGCAATGAGGGTGGAAGGAATTTTACAACTAGTTCACAGTGATGTTTTTGGATCTGTGTCGGTCCCATCATTGGGAAAATATGTGTACTATGTCTCATTTATAGATGACTTCTCGAGGAAAACTTGGATATATTTCCTCAGAAAGAAATCTAAAGTATTTGACAGGTTTAAAGAGTTTAAGGCTCTCGTTGAGAATCAAACAGAGAAAAGAATTAAGGTGTTGAGAACAGATAATGGTGGAGAGTTCTGTGGGAATGAATTTGAAGAATTCTGTAAGAAGTGTGGTATAGCAAGGAAGAATACTACTCCATATGCACCTCAGCAGAATGGATTTGGAGAAAGGATGAATAGGACGTTGATGGAAAAAGCAAGGTGCATGCTCAGTGGTGTCAGGTTAGGGAAAGAATTATGGGAAGAGGCAGTGGGTACTGCATGTTATCTAGTCAACAAATCATCCTCATCAGCGTTGGGTGACAAGACTCCACAAGAGGTATGGACTGGTAAGGAACCTTATCTCACACATCTTAAGGTATTTGGCTGCGATGCATATGTTCATGTTCCAAAGGAAAACAGGAGTAAGTTGGATAAGAAGGCTGAAAAATGTATCTTTATTGGATATAAAGAGGGTCTCAAAGGTTATAAGCTTCGGAACCCAGAAACTAAGAAGGTAGTGTATAGCCGAGATGTGGTATTCAGAGAAATGAAGGATGTTGTTAAATAGGAAGTCCTACCAAGTAAGGAAGAACCAGAGAAGATAGAGTTTGATTTAAAGGATGATGAATCAGACTCTACAGAAGAACATGAATTAGAAGAAGAATATCCTCATACTCCAGTATTGAGGAGATCAGATCGAGAAAGAAGGATACCAAAAAGGTATAGTCCATATGATTTTCGTTCAAATTTTGCTTTGTCTATTACTGATGACGATCCTAGAACTGTCAGGGAGGCAGTGGATTCAGAGGATGGAAATCTATGGAAAAGGGCCATGGAAGAAGAAATGGCATCTTTGGATAAGAATGAGACTTGGGATCTAGTGGAGTTTCCAACTAGAAGAAACCCCATTGGCAACAAATGGGTATTTAAAAAGAAGCTGAATGCAAAAGGAAAAGTGGAGAAATACAAAGCTCGGTTAGTAGCAAAGGGTTATTCCCAGGTTGAGGGAATCAATTTTGGTGAGATTTTTTCTCCTGTTGCCAAGTTAACCTCTATAAGATTTTTGTTATTTGTTGCTGTTGCATTTGATTTTGAAGTAGAACATATGGATGTAAAGACAACATTCCTGCATGGGGATCTGGAAGAAGAAATATTTATGAAGCAACCAGAAGGTTATGTTGTGAAAGGAAAGAAGGAGCTGGTATGCAAGATGAAAAAGTCCCTATATGGTTTAAAATAATCACCAAGGATGTGGTATCAAAAATTTGATACTTATATGCTGGGACTTGGCTTCACAAGAAGCAAAGAGGATCCCTGTGTGTATTCTAAATTAATTGGTGATCATTTTATTTATTTGGTCTTGTATGTGGATGACATGTTGCTAATAGGAAACAACAAGGAGATTATGCAGGATGTGAAAACTCAGTTGTCCTCTAAATTCGACATGAAGGATCTCGGTGCTTCAAATTTCATTTTGGGCATGGAAATTAAAAGAGATCGAAAAAGGAGGAAACTCTGGTTAAGTCAGAGAAAAGATGTCGAGACAATATTGCAGAGGTTTAATATGCAGGAATGTAAACCGGTCAAGGTTCCTATTCTTGTTGGTGTAAAGTTATCTGCGGATCAATGTCCCAAGACACATGAAGAAAAGGAGGACATGTCTCATGTTCCATATGCAAGTGCAGTTGGTAGTTTGATGTATGCAATGGTTTGTACTAGACCGGACATTGCACATGCAGTGGGAGTTTTGAGCGGGTATATGTCAAAACCAGGGAAGGATCATTGGACAATAGTAAAAGGGGTTTTTAGTTATTTGTGTGGCACTGCTAGCTATGGATTGTGCTACGAAGGAATACCGGGATTGGACAGAGTGGTTGATATACATGGATTTGTGGATGCAGACTGGGCTGGAGATTTGGATCGTAGGAGATCTACAAGCGGGTATGTGTTTAACCTGTTTGGAAGAGCAATAAGTTGGATGAGCAAAAGACAGGCTATAGTGGCACTTTCAACTACAAAATCTGAATACATGGAAGCCACTCATGCAAGTAAGGAAGCAGTATGGTTACAAATATTGTGTTCAGGTATTGGGTTGGTACAATAAGCTGTAAGGATAGAGTGTGACAGTTAGAGTGCAATATTTCTAGTGAAGAACCCTGCTTATCATTCAAATACAAAGCACATTGATGTTCAATATCACTTTGTGAGAGACATGATTGAAGAAAAGAAAGTATCATTGATGAAGGTGGACACTTTGAAGAATGTTGCAGACCTACCTCAGGAAATGTGTCATGTATTTAGGTGGTTTTTTCGGCACATGGTTTTTTGCCGATGGTTTTCTATTTCCAGTTAAGGAATTAGGGTTTTGGACTAATCCAGGTCATTGGGTTAGGGTCTTGGATGCCATTGGCTCCTATATGTATATTGTATTGTAAACAATGTAACACAATGTATGAATATAATATATGTTGGTTTTCCCGGTTTGGGTTTCCAGGGGAAAAATATTTGTGTAATGTTTGCATTTGCCATTGTATCTTTTCTATTCTTTTCTGAATATCTGTTTATAGTAGACATTGTACAAGGTTAGAATTTACAGAAGGAAGGAGGCATTAGAGCATATCCCCCCTTAATGACAACTTCCTGAACTCCTAACATAGATCGAAGTTTGGAAAACTTCGCTTCTGTAAGAGACTTTGTGAAAATGTCTGCAACTTGATCTTCTGTAGGACAAAAGAGAACTTCAATAACTTGATCATGAATTAGCTTTCTGATGAAGTGCATGTGTATCTCGATGTGTTTGCTATGTTGATATTGAACTGGGTCTTTGGCGAGCTTGATGGCACTCTGATTGTCACACCAAAGGTTGGTCGAATGTTGGTGCTGGAATCCAAACTCTAAAAGGATCTGTCAAAGCCACAGGGCTTCCTGAATTGCATTTACCGCTGCTCAATATTCTGTTTCTGTTGAAGAAAGTGCAATAGCCTGTTGTTTCTTACAAGCCCAAGTGACAGGTCCTGAACCAAGGCTGAAAACATAGCCTGCAGTAGATTTCCGATCATCAGGGTCATTGGCCCAATCTAAATCAGTGAAACCAACCAATAAAGGAGTCCCCCCTGAACTGTAATGTATCCCGAACTGAACTGTACCAAGAACATAGCGAAGTATCCTTTTAGTTGTTTTCCAATGGCTTTCATGGGGTGTTTTCATATATTGGGCAATAACACCAACATCAATGGAAAGATCAGGATGGGTATGATTCAAGTATAAGAGGCTACCAACTAACTGATGGTACAGGTTGGCATCAACTTCAGGAGAAGTACAGGTGGCAGAAATCTTGACTCCATACTGGAAGGGAGAAGGGGTTGGTTTACAATCATCCATGTGAAAGTGACGAAGAAGGTCACAAGCATACTTAGACTGGGAAAGAAAAATTCCTTCATTGGTTTGCAAAACTTGGAGGCCAAGGAAATAGTGCAAAAACCCTAAGTCTGTCATTTCAAATTTCTTCTTAAGGTTGGTTTTCACATGGTTTAAAAGTTTTGAGTCACTACCAGTAATGATAAGGTCATCAACATAAAGGACAAGGATTATGAGATGGATTCCTACTTTCTTGGTATAGACATTTGGATCAGAATGTCATCCAAAGAATCCAGTGGAAATAAGAAAGCTATCCATTTTGGCATACCAAGCTCATGGAGCTTGCTTGAGACCATAAAGAGATTTCTTGAGGCGACAAAAAAGGCTAGAGTCATTCGGGACATATCCAGGAGGTTGTTCCATGTAGATTTCATCTTGCAAATCTCCATGCAAGAAGGCGGATTTAACATACATCTGATGGACCTCCCATTTATGTGAGGTAGCAAGGGAAAGAACAAGGCGGATGGAATTTATTTTTGCTACAGGGGCAAAGGTTTCATTATAGTCAATTCCTTCAACTTGGGAAAGCCCTTTGGCAACTAACCGAGCCTTGTGTCTTTCAACACTTCCATCTGATGCATACTTAGTTCTGTAGACCCATTTGCATCTAACAAGTTTTCTTCCTTTTGGAAGAGGTACAAGATCCCAAGTATCATTTTCCATTAAAGAACGATACTCTTCATTCATTGTTGTATCCCAATCTGGATGACCTGAAGCTTTTGCAAATGTCTCTGGATAATGAGTTTCTGAAACTTGAGCCAAAAGAGAAGAGGCTCACTGGAACTGTGAACATGTATAACACTGATATGAAGGATCACCGACAAGATCACCAGCTGCTTCTCGTGTTGAGTGGACCCATCTAGGAAGCGGTGGAGCTGGTGCTGGTTCAGGTTCAAAGGACTCATCTGGAGGAGGGTGAGCAGGCGGAGGTGGATTTTCATCCTCACTGTCATCATCTGAAGAAGAAACCAGATCATAAAAAGGCACAAATGTCAAAGATGGCTCGTAGGCCGAAGAAGGCACAATCGCTGAAGATGGCTCGCGGGCCAAGAGATTTTCATCAAATTTAACATCTCTTCTAATAATACTTTCATTACAATGTGATTGAAGAAATCTGTAACCTTTGACATCTTCAGAATAACCAACAAATATACACTTCTCACTTTTAGGCTGCAATGCTTTCCTTTTCTCATCAGGAATGTGAGCCCATGCTATACTGCCAAATACACGGAAGTGACTTACATCTGGTTTAACTTTAGTCCAAGCTTCTTCCAGTGTTATATTTTTAAGAGCCTTTGTGGGAGTGCGATTTACTATATAATTTGTACAGTTGATGGCTTCCGCCCAATACTTTAGACTTAATCCCTTAGATTGGATCATACAATTAGCCATTTCTTTTAATGTGTAGTTCTTTCTCTCAGCAACACCATTTTGTTGTGGTGTATATGGAACAGTGTGTTGCATTTGGATTCCCTGTGTAGTGCATTAGCTTGTAAAATTATTGTTCACATATTTGCCTCCATTATCTGTTCTTAACCTTTGAATTTGATGTCCAGATTGATTTTATACAAGGGCCTTGTAGGCCAAAAACTTGTCAAAAACTTCACTCTTGAGTTTTAATAAGTAAACCCAAGTACGTCTAGAAAAGTCATCAATGAAAGTTAAGAAATACTTGCACCCAGAAAAAGAAGGAGAAGAAAGTGGACCACACAAATCACTGTGAAAAAGTTGCAAAGGACTTGAGGCATGCCAAGAGGCACGTTTGTCAAAACTGTCTTCGATGATGTTTACTGAGAACACAACTGGCACAAACACCATCTCTGCATGAAACAAGAGGAAGACCAGTCGCCATCTGTTGATTACATAGTTGCTACAATGAGCGATAGTTTAAATGACCAAACCGCTCATGCCAAAGTTTGCTCAAGTCATCGCTATGAGCAACAAAAACTGATGAAAAAGCTGATGACCCAAAGTTGTCAAACTTGTACAACCTGGTAATATCATCAGCAATTCAAGTTGCAAGAACATGCTTAGGATCTTTTAGATCCTTGATTACAACTTGGTGAGGTGAAAACTCAACGGTTTTACCTTCACCTAAATGAGTGATTTGATATACTGATAGAAGGTTATAAGAAAGATTTGGAACACATAATACATAATTGAAATGACCATTTTCTACCTGAACTGTTCCAAATCCTACAACACTAAGAGATCTATCATCACCAACAAATATTTTCTTGGTNGTTACATTCATTTAGAGAAGAAAATATGGCTTTATCCTTAGCCATATGATAAGATGCTCCTAAATCAATAAGCCACTCATCAGAAGAAGAAGTAGTAGTAGAAGGTGTATTGAAGGAAAAACCAGAAGCAAAAAGTGCATGTCCATGAGAAGAAGAAGAAGAAGAAGAATCAATACTAATGGTGTGCTTCTTCATCGTTGCTTCTAAGGCTGCCATCTTCTTGAAACATTTGGACTCATCATGACCATCTTTATCACAAAAGTTGCAATGTATGTTAGTATTCTTACTTTTATATTTTGCTTCTTTGTCACCATTAGGAGCTGAAGTTGTCTGAGTGGATTTGGGACCCTTAGGTTGTTTTTTGTTGTAGCAAGGATGTTGCTTCTTGGGATACTTGGGTTTATCTTTCTGCTGGGCAACTAAGGCTTTGTTGGAGGTACCTGCAGTGTTGATCACTCCATGTTGTACAAGATTATCTTCCTCTCTAATCAAAGAAGCACAAAAGGACTCAAGAGTGTGTTTTACATAATCTTTCCCTAGAGCCTCTTTCATGGCATAAAAGGTAGATACAAACACAGAATATGCACTACCTAGCTTAGAAAGAATAAGATATATGCAACGCTCTTCCTCCATTTTTATCTTACATTCTTCACATAAAATTCTGAGTGTTTTAAACTTAGATAGATAGTCTCCAAGGAAAGAAAAATCACTT
>JASDQU010737331.1:43084-71846 GCA_032191745.1 Picea mariana | reverse complement strand
TAACCAAATAACCATGTGATAGTGTAAGCTACTATATGAAGTGATCCACTTTTATAAAGAGAAGTGGGGATCACTTTTACAATGAAGTTACCTTATAATAGAAAATTTGCATGCAAAATAAATAACTCTAAAATAAAATATAAAGCTACTTATAGTAATTCACTTTTATACTTGAAGTGAAATGCACTTTACAATTTTTAGCATGAACTTTTTCAAAAAAAGTAACAAAAGAGAGACTTGAACTCAAGACCTCTTACTTAATAAGGCAATTTTTAACCAAATGGTCTAACAAAACATATTGTAATGTTCAGAAGGAGGATTGTTGTTGTTGTTGTTGAAGGTGGCCTTGGAGAGCATGCTAAAAAAAAACTCTTTTCACACAAGAAAAAAATTTCGCTTCTCGATGAAAACAAGGGTTAGATATCGGTTAGCTTACCTGGAAGATGCACCTTTTCCTATCTGTTTCTGGTTTGTCGAGATCGCACAAGGAATGGGGAAAAGAGAATACGCAGATCTAAAAGAGTACCAACCCGGAAATAAAATATACAAACCGAAATAAAATCAAAATAAAACTTTGCATAAATTTAAAACAATGTGTATTCAGGCTTTATGCCTCCGGATCTGATTGTAATGGTCGTATCTTGGGCAAATGGAAACCTTTTCGAGTGAAACAAAAAGTTTTCCTAAATTAAACGAGTGCTCTGGATGCAATGGAATAGTCCTCTTAGCCCAAAAATGTATGAAAATTCTATAAAATGGAGATGAGGAAACTTTGCTTCACGATCTCGATCTACAATAGGAGCGGGTCTTCAAACAGGCTCTGATACCATGTTCGATAACACAAGTATTCCAAAAGAGGACGAACACCTTCAGTAACCACTCACATAACCATATCAAAGATCAACACACTGATGTTTTCACATGGTAAAACCCCTATGGGGAAACATCCATGGCCCCAGCCAACACGACCACTTGGAGAAATTTATTAATGCAAAGAAAAATATTACAGAGATTTTTTACAAGAGATTTTCTCACAATCGATCATCAGCAAATGACCCTCCATGCTCTTTAAATAGAGATCATGGACCAATCGGGTGTCAAGCCACGGATCAATGGTCGTTAAGATCGAGGAGAGTATGAACCTTCGGATCACTCTATGTCGGGAACATATCGTGACCGTCAGATTTCCTAACTACGAATTCATACTAATGCATACTAAAGAAACACACTAAGAAACACACTTTTACCTAACGACATATTAGACCAAGTAGATCTTAACTAACTCCTAAGTGTCTGAATATCCTAACACCCTCGTTGTTCATGAAATTGATTTCCATATACCAAATTACACCTTCAGGTTCTAGAAGAAAGGCCATATTCTATCCAGATTCAGTGGAGATTTTGGACTTAAAAAAAGGGTCCTGGGTAGCTCACGATGTTGCAGATAATCACCCTCGTTTGTATTCCTTCTCTCATTTCATTCCCAAGTGTGTATGTACAACATTTTTTACTCATACTAAGGAAGAGAGAAGATTATTTCATGAGGTATTTGGGCATATTAATTACAAGTACTTGCATCAACTCAGCAAAGAAGACATGGTAACCAGTTTGCCTCAAATCAAATATGGGATCTGTTAGGGATGCATTCTTGGTAAGAATCCTGAGAGAAAAATTGACAAAGGAAAAGAATGAAGGACATCCTCACCTCTTTGGCTGATTCATAGTAATTTCATGGGACCCTTTCATGAGCCCTCAATTAGAAAATATCGGTATTTACTCACTTTTATCGACAACTACTCTCGCTTCACATGGGTGTATTTTTTTACATTGAAATCTCAAGTTTTTCAATATTTTAAAGAATTTAAAGCACTCGTTGAGAATCAGCATGAGGGAAGGATTAACATCCTTCATAGTGATAAAGGAGGTGAGTATGTTAACAAATATATGCAACAACTTTGTTCCAAATTGGGCATCAAGATCCAACATACAGTGCCTTACACACCACAACAAAATGGTGTTGTCGAGAGAAAGAACCAGACACTGAAAGAGATGGAAAATTGCATGTTATAGTCGAAATCATTGGCTCCGAAGCTATGGGATGAAACCATAAATTGTGAAGCATGCACTCAGAACCATGGTCCTCACAAATAACTAAAGGGAATCACTCCTTTCAAATATTGGTATGGAAAGAAACCAAAAGTCTCTCATTTCAGAATTTTTGGTTGTCGTGCATAGGCCCATATTCCATCTAATAAACGAACGACACTAGCGCCTCAAAGTGTTGAATGCATATTTTTTGGATACCCTGAAGGTTTAAAAGGTTATAGGCTGCTAAAAACTTATACTGATTCACTTTTCATTGAGCGAAGTGTGAAGTTCGAAGAGGGTCCACTACATGCAGCTTCAGATCAGCCTGCCATTGATTTTTTGGATGAAACAATTGAAGAGGATTTTGATGCTCATTCGAGAACTTCAGATAATGATGATGAGAAGGTATTTTTATCATATTCATAGGTTGATGAGAAATTCATGGCTTCTCTGGATCCCCTACCAGTCTGGGACAAAAATAATTTGCATGATGTCGATGAACTAGTCGGCAAACCGACGAATCCAAGGAGGACTAGATCACAGTTTTTCGAGGCCCCCACTACCTTGGTTGCTACATAGAAGTTTTTTCCCATACATTTATATATGTCACTTGTATCAGGTCCACAGTCATATACAAAGGCCACGGGAAACCCCTTATTGGAATCTGCTATGAATGACGAGTACAGTGCTCTCATGGAGAACCAAACCTGGGATTTGGTTCCACTTCTAAAAGGAAGAAAGATTGTTCGATGCATATGGATATTTCAGAAAAAGATGGCTGCAAATGGTGAGATCAGTAAGTATAAATCTCGTCTTTTTGCTAAATTTTACTCTTAGGTACATGACATTGATTATACCGAGACTTTCGTTTGGCCATTGTGGCTTCTTGACACTGGGAAGTCCATCACATGGATGTGAAGAGTGCTTTTATTCATGGATATATGAAGGAGGAGATATATATGGAGCAGAAACAAGGGTATGTTCATGACCCCTCTCTTGTATGTAGGTTAAATAAATCATTATATGGGCTCAAACAGGCTCCTCGAGCTTGGTATGCAAAAATGGATTCTTTTATGATCTCTTAGGGATTTCATAGATGTAAATCAGATCTGAATGTTTATATGATTCACCATGATGACTCCCTTTTGCTGATTTTTCTGTACGTAGATGACTTATTGATCATAGGGAGTGCTTTACCAGAGATAGCATGGGTTAAGACTGCCTTGCATGATAGGTTTTCCATGAGTGATATGGGTTTGTTGCATTATTTTCTTGGTCTTGAGGTATCACAGTCTACTTCAGGAATCAAGATGGCACAAACCAAGTATGCAATGGAACTATTTGACAGGTTTCATATGACAGAGTGTAAGCCAATTGGTTCACCTTTTCTTTCTGGGGTCAGATTGGAGGATGAAGCGACTACTCTTTTGGTAGATAGTACTCTCTATCGGTAGTAGGTAGGGAGATTATTGTACCTCACACATACCCGTCATGTTCTCTCTTATGTAGTGAGTGTTGTTTCCAGGTATATGTAGGATCCCCGTGAGCTTCATTGGAAATTTGCTAAGAGAATCCTTCAGTATGTTAAATGCACTCCCAGTTTTGGTATTTGTTATGCAGTTGACTGCCTTCTATATTTGGTCAGGTACACAGATTCAGATTGAGTTGGCGATGGCATAAACCACAATTCCACCTCAAGGTATGTATTAAACTTTGGTTTCGGTCCACTTTTCTAGTCAAGCAAGAAGCAGGAAGCTATTTCTTTATCCACAACAGAGGCAGAATACAAAGGAGTAGTGAATTCCGCCACATAGTGTATTTGGTTGTTCGGTTTACTTTCTGAGTTTGGGATTCAGTATCAGATACCAACTGTCATATTTTGTGACAACTAGGGCACCATTCAGATATCCACTTATTTGGTTCAGAGACAGATAACCAATCATATAGAGATACACATGCATTACAACCAAGGGTTGATTCATGATCGAGTGATTTCACTACAGTATTGTGCCACTGAATAGCAGGTGCAAACATCCTCACCAAATCCTTCACTAAGAAGAAATTCTCTAACTTGTGGGATATTTTGGTTGTGGTAGAGACAGCTGGGTAGACTCTCACAATTTACTTATCATTTTTTTATGTCCTCTTTTTTTGGGGGGGGTTCCCATGAGGTTTTCCCTCTTTCCTCATTTTATGAGGGGTTCATTATTGTATTGAGTACCTAAAATAGCCTAGTATTCAGGGCTAACATTTTATTATTATGTCACTATAGTTAGGCTAAAGGGGGGGTGTTAGATCATTATCCTAACTTCCCTTGGTGTATTACTTGTCTTAGACACCTAGACCTTGGTTAATGCATTCCAATGCATTTTTCCTCACTTGATTTGACTTTCTAGAGAGGGTAGGAGACACCTTCCTTGATTTTAGGGAGTTTTCCCTAAGTTTAGGGAGTCAACTTTGAGTTATTTAGTTATAAATCCACTTAATAACTCATTTCCAACCTCCATGAGAATTTTAAACACCTAAAGGAAGGAGAGTGCACTTCCTCCTTAAATCAAGGAAATTGTCCCTTGATTTTCGGGATTTACCCCCTTTCTTTAGTAAACTTTGCATGTTTAGTCAATCAGTTAGTAAACTCACACTTTTCAGTCTATAATACTCATGTTAGGCATGGTTTATCTATTTTAAAGGTTTAGGCATGTGCTTTATCCATTTTTACATTGCTTTTAGTGGCGATTGCTATTATTAGTAACAAGATCCCATATTGGATTGATCTCATTGTAATTTTGAAGATATTGTGAATACATTCATTATTGTGGAGTAAATGTTTCTCTATATCTCTCTTATTTGTTTATTTTCAAATTCATTGGATTAGTATTATTTTTCTCATCGAACTCTAGATCTCTCGGGTCTCAGAATTTTGTATAAATTTATGTTGAATTTGGCCCCGGGTGAGCCATTTGCCTTGGTGTAGGAGTTGTCCTACCTTGACAAACTAATAAATTTGGATCCTCTACTGGCTATTTCCCTTGACCTGTGTGTCCATTATCTGATAAGTGGATTCCAATTCCATGCAGTCAAGGTTGAACTCTATTGGTCTCAATTGTTCTGTGATCTCTAAGGTTTCCAATAATGGTCGAAAATATGGTTGGAGGAGGTCCACATTGAACATTGGGTGCCAACCAAGAAATGGGGGAGTGTTGAGCTCAAAATAATTGTCACCCACAGCCTTGGTGATAGTGTAAGGCCCATAGAGAAGTCAATGGAGCTTTCAGTGGGGCCCTGTAAGGCATTCTTTTTGCAAATGTAACGATACCTTGTCTCCCACCTGAAACTTGTGTGGTACCAGTTTTGATCATGGCACTGCTTGTACTTAGCATTGGATTTTTGAAAAAACTCAAGGACCTATTGGAAGATGTGTTGAATACACTCAATGAATCTGGTGTCTTTGTCAGCCTCAAACTAAACATGGGAATATTATGTATGTGTGGTTGCAAGAGGTAGTGCTACATCAATGGGACCCAAGGGTTGGTATCCCAGTCCCACCTGAAATGGGCTATGGTCGGTGGAGCTATGGAGAGACATGTTGTAGCTATGTTGAACATAGGGAAGACTCTCATCCCATATACGTGGATTCTTAGAGTTATACATGCCCAGTATGTGCACAATCATTTGATTTATGACCTTTGTTTGGCCATCAGTTTGAGGGTGGAAGGTAGTGGATTTAGTGAGCTTGGTGTCCAACAGTGAACAAAGACTCGACCAAAATGTGTTGAGGAACTTGATGTCCCGATCGGAGATGATGGTCTGTGGTATTCTAAAATGGACCCATACTCGTTCGAAGAAGAGATTGGCAGTATCTGTCATTATGATGCTCTTCTTTCAGGCTGTGAGAATGGTCATCTTTGAAAACTGATCAACCACCACAAATATGCAATCATTTCCTTATTTGGTGGATAGAAGGGCAGACATGTAATCCATCAGGGTGGATTCCTAAGGCCTCTCAGGAGTAGGAAGAGGGGTGTATAAGCCTTTCTTATTGATGGTTGGCTTAGCAATGGCACATGCAGTGCAATATATGATATACTTGTTGATGTCATGTCGAAGTTTTGGCCAATAAAAATGTTTCTGTAGAATGACCACAATTTTCTCCACGCCAAAATGTCTTTCCATTTGACTGTAGTGAGCCTCCCAAATATTATTTGCACACTCACTTGTAGGAACACAGAGGTGGCCCAGATGGCATAACAATCCATCTTGAATGTGAAAATTGATGACATTCATGCCTATACCCAAGAGCTGATAGGTGGTGGTGAAGTCAAGATCTCACGGATAAAGTTGGGGCCACTCAGATGCCTCATTCCCACAAGAATGGATCATAGTGGTGAGTGCATCCATGGGAGGTCAACTGAGGCATTCAACAACATGATTCATGCTCCCTGTCTTATACTTGATGTTGAGATGGAATTGTTGCAGGTATGTGGACCACATCTAATGGTGGTAGTTCTGTAACTTCCCCTGTATCAGTATGAACTGCAGAGGCTTGTGATCAGTGTGGATGATTATCTCCTTTCTAAGAATGTAATGTTTCCATTGATGACAGGATTTCACAATGGAATACATTTCCATTTCATAGGTGGGGTAGTTCCGGACGATATCTGAGAGTGTCTCACTATGGTATGCTATGGGATGACTGTGTTGAGTGAGAACTACACCTAAAGCATAGTCATATGTATTTGTCTCAATCTCAAATAGTTTTTGCAAATTAGGTAAGGAGAGTACTGGAGTTGAGCACAAGCGATGATTCAAATCATCAAATTCTCATTGTTTTTCATTCCCCCATGCAAAATTTTCCCTTATACTGCCCTTGGTCACTTGGCTAAGGGCCCATACAATATGGGAGAATCCCAACATGAACAATCGGTAGAAGTTGGAAAGTCCCAAGAAGCTTCGAAGCTCGGTTAGTGTGGTTGGGGATGTCCAGTCATAGATGACTTGGATATTAGTTGGATCCACATGTACCCCATTATCATCAACAATGTATCCCGAGTATTGGAATTTGTTCATGCCAAAGGAGAATTTTTCCAAGTTGGAATATATCTTGTGCTGCCACAGAGTGCTCAAAACCTATTGAATATGCTGCATGTGATCCTCCTAAGTTCTATTGAAGATGAGGATGTCATCCATATATACCACCACAAAAGAGTTGGTAAAAGGTCTCAATACATCATCCATCAACCTCATGAAAGTTGCGGGTGCATTTGTTAATCCAAAGCGCATGACCAACCATTCGAAGAGACCTTCTTTAGATTTGAAAGTTGTCTTCCATAAATCAATTGGTTTGATGGGAACCTGGACTTTAGGTCAATATTGTTGAAGAAATTCCCCCCCTTGAGTTGGTCAATAAGGTCATCAATTCGGGAAATTGGGTACCAGTTCCTTACTATGATTTTGTTTAATGCTCTGTAATCAATGCAAATTTTCCAGGTCCGGTCTTTCTTCTACACCAGTAGAATCGGGTTTCCGCAAGCAGAGGAGACATATTTGATGTGTCACTTTTGAAGAAACTCTTGGATCTGACACTTGATTTCATCATTTTCCATCAACGAGTGATGATAGACTGGTCCATTAGGTGTAGGTGCATTGAGGGTTAGATCAATTGGATGCTTGACTTGGCAATGTGTTGGTACCCTGGTGGATGAGAATAAGATGTCTATGTACTCTTCCACGATCCCATCCACTTTCTTCTGCTACAAATATAGGCTCTATGTAGAGGTAAAAAATGTGGTGGAAACCTTAAGCTTACTTTGAGCACAAATCACAAATAAGATGAAATTCCTGGTCTATGAAATGACCTTACTGCATTTCTTAGCAGAGATTAAATAAATAGTGGTAGGAGGCGCTACCTCTGGTATCCTGTAAAATTGTCTACCCAAAGTAATAATAACACTATGGGGTCTAGATTAATACAAAACAAGTTGCTTCCAAAAATATGGTTGTCCTAAAAGAACATAACAAACTTCAAGGGGAGAAATATCACACAATACCTCATCTTGAAGGGCTTGATGTCGTAGGGCAGACGACACTGTTGGTTGACGTAGGGATCTCTTCCTTGGAGAAACCAGTCAATGGTGTAGGGATGCGGGTGCAGTGTCATTGGCAGGTCCAGCCACTTGATGACCTCTACTAAGATTAGGTTCTTATGACTGCCTCTATCAAAAATTAAATGAATCAAAGCCCCCTTTACCCACATCTGTGAGTGAAAGAGGTGTTCCCCTTCCTCTGGTTCTTCTGGTTCGCTTGGCTAGACTTCGGTGGTAGCGACAATGGTGTTGGGTTCAAAATTTATAATCTACTTCCCAACTTCTGGATTTGATTTGGATTTAGAATCTTCCTCTGAATTGAAATCTTTCAGCTTGACCACCAATGATTTCTTGCAGTGACATTCTTCAGTGTTGTGCCAATGGATTTTATGGCATTCACACCAATTTCCCATGTCCTTCTTCAACTTCTCATTACCCTTCTTGGGTTGTGTCTTGGGTTAGTTATCCTAAGAGTGCCCATCTTTGTTGTGTCCCTTGTTTTGTGGCTTGGGGCCACCTTTGCCCTGCTTCGACTGTGAGGAGTTTGTAGATCCAAACTCTCACCTCTTCTGCTTAATTTTTTTCTCGATCTTGACATCATATCTATAAGCTACACCTATTGATGCAATGTCCAGAAAATTCATTTTTGTTTTAATGTATCTATGCAAATGACTGTGGTATTTCAACACCATATGTCGTTCAGAGTATTTGATACCAAATTTGTTGCATAGGGTATGGAAAATATTGGTGAAATATGGTACTGTCTAGTCCATTTCCTGACACGGCGTGGTCCATCTTGTGTACTAGTCCTTGTAGCTTCCAACAGGGTAGTATTGTCCTTTAATGGAATCCCTGAAGGAATCCCATGTGGGGGAGACCGCAAATATTGTAGATTCCTCTAGGGCCCTTTGCTAAGAGTAAGTATCCCACTAGTCCTTAACATGGGGGATGAACTTGAGGAGTGAAATATTAATATTTTCCCTATCGGAAAAATTGTAGACCGAAAAATATCATTTGAGCAGATTCCTATAGAATATATTTCACCTATTTTTGAAGGGGGGTGTTTTCCATTGGAGTTGGGCATTGGGTGACCAAATACGAAAGGAGTGGGATTAAAAAACCCACCATTGTTATTCATCCAAAGTTAGGGTGAGATTGTGAAAATGCATGCACATTCTTGGTCAATGGAAATCCATCAAGCACGGGATCAGTCTCGACCGTCGGATCCATCAGAAAAATCAGATTGACAATTCGCGGGTATTCGAGATCCAAAAGTTGCTCAAAGTTTAGTGTCAAGGAAAAATCCCAAGATCAATGGACTAGAAAAGTTTTAGTCTGGACCATTGGACAGAGTTATGAGGAATCGTGAAACCTGAACTCATGAAATGATATGGGTCGTCTGAATAGAGGAGCATGTGGCAGCAGATTAGCAAAATCCCGATTTCAAGTTTCAAAGGTTTCATCATGGAGCAAGGCACAAACTCCGAAACACAAAATTGCGAAGTGCTCAAATAGTTGGTCCCATGGTTGCAGCCCGAGGTCATATCAAATAAGGTCCAAGGGGGAAATGCCCATCGCGAGGATCCTCAGCCGTCAGATGCATAGTAGATCCAACTGTCAATCGGGGAAGGGCCATTTTGCATATCGGGTATCGAGATATTGTGTTCATGTGAGGTGAAAACCCCCTAAATGAAAAATCCTGAAATATCATATGGGATAAGTGTTGGTTCATGGCCCGAGGTCGCATGTAGGTAAAGGAGTCGAGTTCATGTGAATTGCGCTAAACGCCGAAACACCAGTGTTGACTGCTAAAATAAGTCACTGCATTTTCCAGAAGCCAAGTCGACTCGGCCTCGTTCGGATCCTGATGAAGAAGTTAATGACAGAGGGGGGGAGGTGTTCGAAACCTTGCCTCACCCCATAAATAAAAAGCATGGAGAAGTCGACCATGGAAAATAGATTTTTCGGCCCGTGGTACCCCTACAAATGGTTTTTCCTGCAAGCCCATACTAATCTAAATTTGCGTTTGACAAAGAAATACCTACACATTCTGATTGAGAAGATGACGCACCATGGAAGCCAAAGCACACCTCTACTATTGTTTATGAAAATTTTGAGTATATGTATGGATTTCTGTTATTTTGTAAAGGGTTGGTCGATGGTTGAGCTAAGCTCCTGCATTGTAAAGTTTTAGCGAAGCCTCTGGTTTCTGGTTATGTATCTGTATTTGAGACTTCTTATTTAATCCAAGCCATCTTTTATTATTCCATATTATTATACCCCTGATACTGAATGTTCATGATTGAAGGATTCACATGGATTATTGTGACTCTATTGTAATGGATGTTTGATTGCAGTGTTATCATAATGTTTTCAGTTTCCTAAAGCTCTGAATCCAAGAGGATTTTGTTTTCTGAGCTTTTCATCCTAAGGTTGTCGGAAGACCAGATGTTCATAGAAGACCTATTCAATCTCTTTAAGTCTTCCCCCTACTCACCATGATACCATAACTTACTGACGGAAGTTAGACCAAGGCCTCACTTGCTTGTGTTTTCTGATCTAGTTTTCTGAGTTAGAATGATGCCATCCCGATTCTGTGTCCATTAGGCCGCCTTTAAATCTATTTTTAGTGATATACAAACTGATGGGTATTAGTATTACCTCTATCACAATCCAAGGGTGACTTCTGGTGATAAAATTTTGGGAGTTGTTGCTAGGGATGAATTGAATATTTTCCCTGGGTAGAATGACAATGAACTTCTAATTCTAAAGGTGCATTAGAAATCAGAACCTTTGAAGATTGCAACTGTGCACCTAGAGAATCCACTGAGGTGACTCCACTGTCTCAACTCCACTATTTCAGTGTGGCTACCTATGGCTACAGCTACAACCCCCTGGGAGTACACAATGATCAGATCTGGTCTTTGATGGTGAACAAAGACCAGGCACACTCTAACTACATATCTTTCACCTGGTGACTCCATGGTGAAAGAATCAACTGGTGACTCCATTGGTTCAAAATGGAAAAAATCCTGGCTTGGAGGTTTTCTTTTTAATTTTTCTATTGTTCCTTATTTTCCCAATGTTGTCCCTATTGTGGATGAATGGGTTGATTTTTTACCCATATTTAGAGAGCGTAAAGAGAACAACCCTGCTCAGCATCTCCATGATTTTCATGAACTCATGCATCAGTGGGAGATACATCATGAAGATGTATTAATGAATATGTTCATGTTCTCTTTAGCAAGAGATGCTTGTGAGTGGTATCATTCCTTACCTTCTATTAGCATTCCCTCCCTAAGAGAATTTCATGCAGTTTTCAATAGGCACTGTCAAAGGTATTATCCCTCTGAGTTAATCTATCATAATTGTTGTAAGCAATGTGAAGACAATGATCAAGATATGGCTATGCCTAATGAGGACCATAAAGAGGAAGGAGATGCTTTGGGTGAGCTGATGGGGTTGGTAAAATCTCTCTCTGACGAGAGAGAAAGGTCCAAATCTGAAGAAGACGCAGAGGATTTTCTAGTCCCTGAACCGGATGTTCTTGATAGCCCTACTGATGATGATAGCATTCGGATCCTAACCGGCCTACTGTCCCAAGCTTTGATGATTATTCATATGAGGAGTAGCAAAGCCCCACATCATAGTTTGTTGACCAGAGGATAAGCCATATTGTATACGACAGCTACGAATCAGATTCTGAGCTAGATATGCAAGGTCTCCAAGAACAGACTGCAGAGTCTTATCCTTTGTTCACTAATGAAGAATATTACGAGGAAATCAACCATCTTGAGTAGCATGAAGAAGAGAAGAACTTTCCCATGGGTCCTATTTATGACGATTAGGAATATGACCTTTGGGAGAGCCAAGAAGAGGAACTAGAGAAGCAGCAGAAGGAGCAGTTTATCTCATGTTCAAAGCTTGTCAGTGAACAGCCCTCACCTAAGATCAGCCATCCTGCATCAGCATCTCATCCACCTGTGCCTACTAGAGATATTCAGCCATGTGTGATAAGTTGTGTGACAAAGAAGGCTGCCTGTTACAAATTTTCTAGAGTTTTCCCCTGGTCCTATGAGCCTATGAATGAATACATGGAGTTGTATTTTCTTCACATTTTGAAGCCGCCCAGTTTCATCCTAACCTCAACATCAGGATGAAATTTGAAGAATGTAATCATTCTACTGTCACAGTTGCATTATATGTTATCAAGCATCGACTGAATGAAGGAGCTTCCAGTTAGGAAGTTACTTCAATGGCTATGGTGGAAGTTTGTGTTCACCTAGCATTGTGTAAAAATTTATTAGTTTAGGAATGTACATAAATAAGCTCCTCAGAGCATGTGTGTTTATTTTTGTTTTTACGTATCAGCTTTATTTCCTCGGCAGGGTATTTGATCTTGACACCATAGCCCAATAGAAGGTGACTGGAACTGCAAAAGGATATCTTAGAGCCTCGCAGGGAGGACTCTATCCCCCATGGAGCCTAATGTTATCACCTATTTTTGAAGGGGGATTTTTTCCTTTGGAGTTGGCCATTGGGTGACCAAATACGAAAGGAGTGGGATTAAAAAAACCACCATTGTTCTTCATCCAAATTTAGGGCATGATTGTGAAAAGGTGCGCACACACCTGGTCAACGGAAATCCATCAAGAACAGGCTCAGTCTTGGCTGTCGGATCCATCAGACAAATCAAATCGATGGTTCGCGGGTATTCGGGATCTGAAAGTTGCTCGAAGTTTAGTGCCAGGGAAAATTCCTGAGATCAATGGATGATCTAGATGGATATCGATGGCCACCCAACTTTTCCAACTAGCTCAAAAATGTTTTCTGACAATTTTGATAATTTACTATTTTTAGCAGTTTTCACTTCTGGAGCTGTTTTGAGGCCCTAAACGATGTTTTTTTGGAAAATAGGTTTTCAATATGAAATTTCCTTTGATATTGTGCCTAAAATAAATCTTCTCGATGATACCTTTCCAACGGGCTATCATATGCCTAAAATGGAGATTGTATGCAAAAATTACGACCCCGGGAAGTTGATGTACTANTTTTCAATATGAAATTTCCTTTGATATTGTGCCTAAAATAAATCTTCTCTATGATACCTTTCCAACGGGCTATCATATGCCTAAAATGGAGATTGTATGCAAAAATTACGACCCCGGGAAGTTGATGTACTAACTTACCCAAACGGGGCCCACATGACTTTTGGCGCTTCATCTGCTAGGGTTAGGTTTTTGGATGTCTAGGGTGTTGGCATCAGAAGTCACTCCTAGATTGCAGCAAGAGAAGATCACGACACCCATCAGTTTATGTCATGATTTGTTTATCAAGGGTGATCGAAAGAGAGTAGGCTCAGAATGATATTGTTTTAACTCAGAATCCTGGACCGAAATATGTATGAACAAACTAGGTCTTAGTCTAACTTCAGTCAATAGGTTTTAGTAAGGGTAAGCAAGAGCAAGACATTAATAAGAAAAATGTAGAGGTCGACTAAAGACGTCAGGCCTTTCAGCAACCCCAAGGATGAATGATTTAAACACGAGAACTCCTAGAATTTAAATCATAAGGAAACTAAGGAATATCACAGTGTTATAACAAATCATTTATCATAACACGGTCACAATGGTTCATGCAAATTTGTTGATCATGAACTCCTTAGCATCAAAATGAAAATAGAGTAAATAAGAAAGTTGACTTCCATTTAAACAAGAAATCTTGGATGCACATACATGATCAAAGAAACCAGTGCTTCATCAAAACCATACAATAGGGAGCTTAGCTCTAACAATGATCCTTACAAAATATGAAAATTGAGTCTATATACTCAGAGAAATTCACCTCCTTGGCCCTAGGAGGGTAGCTGAGCTGCCTCATTTAAGGATTTACGTGTGCATGAACTTCCTTCAGACTGTACACGCGGCTTTTTGTCTGACACTGCTTCAGACAACATGTCTTCTATAAGGAAACTATCCATCGAAGTACCATGAGCTGACTGCTTGTGACCCTCCCCATGCCTTTCATTTATGGGTTGAGCTGAGGTCTCAACCACCTACTCAATCTTCATTAACTGCTTCTTCCATGGAGGGTGGTCGAGACTGAATACACAGAGAGTGACCACGTGTCGGCTTTCCAAAGATTAGAGGCCATCCTTCATTTCTTCAAGTTTCACTCTCAACATAACCACAGGGCCATGCAACTATCTTCAAGGACACTTCGACATTTTCCTTTCAAGGATTTTCTCATGCTATGTCCAAGATCCCCGATACCCTGTGTTGCGAAATTGCCCTATCCAAACCAATGGCTTGATATTCCCTTAGCATCGACGGCCAGGATTTCTTCCTTATCCGGCCCTTAGCCATCTGTGGTCTTAATAGGCACCTATCTTTTCCCTTTGGCCCTACTTTCCATATGATAGTGGGTTGTGAACTTGCGCTAAAACCAAAGGTGCTCCATGGATTTCGGGTATCAGTGATGGGAGGGAGTAAACTACTCACCCTTGATAATCTCGATTGTCAAAATCGTGAAGGAGGATACATCATGTTGGTGCCTTCCTTACCCCTCTCTCATATAATCACTAGCTAGAATCGTGGGCCTATCCTCGGGGGATTTCGCATCTCATATTTCAGGGTTTCTAAATGAAGTGGAGGAGCAACCCTTTGTCCTTTGAAGTCCAGGTAGCCGAAATAGCGATTGGGCTTAATCACGTGCCACGTGCCCCCTAGTTGAATGGCCTGGATCAATATTTAGACATGGGGCCCCTTCTGGCATGGACCCTCCACCGCATGTCTTCTAAGATCAAACGGTTGAGATCGCTCTCATTGAACGACCCTGATCCTTTTGGGGTTTCGCACACCAGGGATACATGATGTATCCTTTCTTCATTCTCCCAGTTGCTCAATCTACGAAACCATGGATTTTCGCCACACGTCCCCAGGGTGGACGGTTCAGATCACATTGACAATTTCACTTTAAATATCCCAAAAGCCCCCTTGTCCTCTTCTTTAGGCCCCGCATTTCCATAGAACCTTAGGCCAAGACTGCAGGCCAGGCTCCCGGGGATATCGCATTTCGTGTTTCAGGGTTTTGAAACCCAAGGGAGAACCCTATCCTTTTAACTTGCAATCCTTGAAACGTCGACTAGCTGCCACCTGTCCCCACTGGATCGAATGGCCCTGATCATTTCAGTGATATGGGTGCTAAACCTTGCGCAACTCCGTTGACCGCAATTACCCGTCGACCGTCGATCTGCTCCATCGATCGATCTTCACCGTCGAGTACTGGAGCCACTCGCTTGCTTTCATTTTTAACCTGAAATGGATTTTCAGCGTTCTGCACATTGCGCCCATGGCTGCGACCTTGGACAAAATGCATTTGATAGGTTTTTTAAGCCCCATTTCTTCACATTTTACACCACAGGCTCGAATCTTGGAGAGAAAACACCCCTCCTTACAAGAATTGGTGTTAACATTAGGCTCCATGGGGGATAGAGTCATCCCTGTGATCCTCTAAGAACTCATTCTACAGCTTTAGTTCCTTATGTTGGGCTATGGAGTCAAGCTCAAAACACCCTGCTGAAAATACAGACCGAAAAGTAAAAGCAAAACAAAATAAACATACATGCTCAAAGGAGCTTATTTATGTACAATCCTAAACTAATAAAATCCTTTACATGGGGCTAGGTGAAAGTAAACTTCCACCATATCCATTCAAGTAACTTCCTAAAGGGAAGCTCCTTCACTCTGTCAATGATTGGTAACAGATGATGCAATCACGACAACAGAACAATTGCATCCTTTATCTTTTCTCCAAGGGATGAAGTTGAGATGAAATAGGGTGGCTCCAAAGTATGAAGGAAATTTCACTCCATGTAGTTGTTGACAGGCTCATAGAATGAGTGGCATATGCTGGAAGATTTGTAACAGATAGATTTTTCTGCTACACAGCTGCTCATACTAGGCTGAATATATCTAGTAGGCACAGGTGTATGAGAAGATGATGTAGGCTAATTGTTCTCAGACAATGGTTGTTCTCTAACCAGCTCCAAACAAGAGATAAACTGCTCCCCCTGTCGCTCCTCTGCTTCTTCTTCTTTGCTCTCCCAAGGATCAGATTCATAATCATGATAAACATGACCCATGGGAAATCTTTTCTCTTCAATTCGTTGCTTGGTGATCCCTGCAGGCCCGGGATGGTTGATTTCCTCGTAATATTCTTATTTAACAAACAAAGGATAAGGCTCTATAGTCTGCTCTTGGAAGTCCTGCATATCCAGCTCAGAATATGATTCGTAGCTGTCATATATAGGCTGGATGCTCCTATGGTCAACAAACTGTGATGTGGATCTCTACTGCTCCTCATCTGAATAATCATCAAATCTTGGGGCAGCAGGTACGTCAGGAATAGGATGTAAGGCCTCTACAGCTGTGAAATATTTGACGTCAGCCTCAATAGAGCTACCAATAACATCCTCTTCAAGGGATGGAACATCCTCTGTGCTTTCTCCAGATTCTAACCTTTCTAGTTTGGTAGAGAGAGATTTAATCAGCTCCATAACTTCGCCAGAGCATCTTATTCCTCCATATGGTCCTCATCCTTACAGTCTTCATTAGACACATCCATATGTTGATCATGGCCTTCCCATTCCTCACAACAGTTATGACAAATTAACTCAGAGGAGTAGAACTTTTGACAACGCTTATTGAAAACTGCATGAAACTGCTCTAGGGAGGAGATACTGGCAGGAGGTAAGGATAAATACCACTCACGACCATCTCCTGCTAATGAGAACATGAAAATTTTCAATAATACATCCTCATGATGTATTTCCCACTGATGCATGAGTTCATGAAACTCATGGAGATGTTGAGCAGGGTTGTTCTCTTTATGCTCTCTAAATATGGGCAAATAATCACCCCATTCATTCGGAGTAGGGACAACATTAGAAAAACTAGGAACAACTGAAAAATTAAAAGGAGTAATCCTTCGAGCCAGGATCCTTTCCATTTCAAAATAGAAGATTCACCAATCAATCCTTTAATCATGGAGCCGCCAGGTGAAAGATGCGCAACTTTGAATGTGTCTGGTCTTTATTCCCCATCAAAGGCCAGATCCTAATGTTTTCATTACCCCCGGGAACTTCTCAAGCTGAGAAAGCAGCTGTTGAAAACCTTCTCGAGAAAGATCCTCTCAGTCAGCTTCCAGGTGTGCTAAAAGTAGCCACAACTGAAACAGTGAAGTGGAAACATTGGAGTCTCCACAGTGGAGTCCCCAGGTGCATAGTTGCAATCTTCAATGTACTATTCTGATGCAACCTCAGAACCGGTAACCTTTGTCGTTCAATCCTAGGGAAAATATTCAATTTTGTCCTCGGCAACGGTGCCAGAAATGCTAGCATCAGAAGTCACTCCTGGATTGCAGCAGGAGTAGAGCATGACACCCATTAGTTTATGTCACAATTTGTTTATCAAGGGTGATTAAAAGAGAGTAGCCTCAGAATGATATCATTTTAACTCAGAATCCTGGACCGAACTATGTATGAACAAGCTAGGTCTTAGTCTAACTTTAGTCAGTAGATTGTAGTAAGGGTAAGCAGGAGGAAGACATTAACGATAAAAATGTAGAGGTCGACTGAAGACATCAGGCCTTTGAGCAACCCCAAGGATGAATGATTTAAACACAAGAACTCCCAAAATTTAAATCACAAGGAAACTAAGGAATATCACAGCGTTACAACAAATCATTTATCATAACACAGTCACAATGGTTCATGCGAATATGTCGATCATGAACTCCTTAGCATCAGAAAGAAAATAGAGTAAATAAGAAAGTTGACTTCCATTTAAACAAGAAATCTTGGATGCACATACATGATCAGAGAAACCAGTGCTTCATCAAAACCATACAATAGGGAGCTTATCTCTACCAACTATCCTTACAAAATATGTAAATTGATTCTATATACTCAGAGAAATTCACCTCCTTGTCCCCAGGAGGGTATCTAAGCTACCTCATTTAAAGCTTTATGTGCGTAAGGTCTTCCTTCAGACTGTACACACAGTTTCTTGTCTGACACTGCTTCAGACAACATGGCTTCTCCAAGGAAACTGTCCATCAGAGTACCATGAGATGACTACTTCTGACCCTCCCCACGCCCTCCATTTATGGGTTGAGATGAGGTCTCAACCACCTGCTCAATATTCATTAACTACTTATTCCATGGAGGGTGGTTGATACTAAATACACAGAGAGTGACCACGTGTCACCTTTCCAAAGCTTGGAGGCTAGCCTTCATTTCTTCAGGTTTCACTCTCAACGTAACCACAGGGCCATGCAACTATCTTCAAGGACACTTCAGCATTTTCCTTTTGGGGATTTCCGCATGCTGTGTCCAGGATCCTCGATACCCTGTGTTGCAAAATTGCCCTATCCAAACCAACGGCTTGATATTCCCTTAGCATCGATGACCAGGATTTCTTCCTTATCTGGCTCTTAGCCATCTGTGGTCTGAACAAGCACCTATTTTCCCTTTGGCCCTACTTTCCATATGATAGTGGGTTGTGACCTTGTGCTAAAACCCACGGTTCTCCACGGATTTCGGGTATCAACGATGGGAGGGAGTAAAATTATCACCCTTGATAATCCCGATTGTCGAAATCACGAAGGGGGCTACATTGTGTTGGTGCCTTCCTTACCCCTCACTCATATAATCGCCGGCTAGGATCATGGGCCTATCCCTAGGGGCTTTCGCATCTCGTGTTTTGAGGTTTCAAAATGTAGTGGAGGAGCAACCCTTTGTCCTTTGAAGTCTCGGTAGCCAAAATAGTGACCGACCTTAATCGTGCACCACGGGCCCCCTGGTTGAATGGCATGGATCAATATTTAGACATGGGGCCCCTTCTAGCCTGGACCCTCTGCCGTGTGTCTTCTAAGATCGGATGACCGAGATCTCTCTCATTGAATAGCCCTGATCCTTTCGGGGTTTCGCGCATTGGGGATACATGATGTATCCTATCTTCATTCTCCCGGTTTCTTAATCTGCAAAACCATGAATTTTCACCATGCGTCCCCAGGGTGGATGGTTCAGATCACATAGACACTTTCACTTTAAATATCCTGAAAGCCCCCCTATCCTCTTCTTTAGGCCCCGCCTTTCAACCAAACCTTAGGCCATGACCACGAGCCAGGCTCCCGGGGCTATCGCATTTCACGTTTCGGGGTTTTGAAACCCACGGGAGAACCCTATACTCACAACTTGTGATCCCCGAAATGCCAACTAGCTGCCACCTGTCCCCACTAGATTGGATGACCATGATCATTTTGACGATATGGATGCTATCTCTTGCGTTAAACCTCACGTAACTCCATTGACCGCAATTACCCACCGACCGTCGATCTACTCCATCAATTGATCTTCGTCGTTGAATACTGGAGACGCCCACCTACTTGCATTTTTAACCTGAAATGGATTTTCAGTGTGTTGCAAATTGCGCTCATGGTTGTGACCTTGGACAAAATGCATTTGATGGGCTTTTTAAGCCCCATTTCTTTGCATTTTATGCCACGGGCTCGAATCTTGGAGAGAAAACACCCCCCCTTACAAGAATTGGTGTTAACATAGGGTTTTGATGTTTCTGCTTATTATGAAAAGGCCTTCAGAGCCTCATTGTAATCATCTTCTTGTGAATGAGTGAATCCATCACATCTCTTCTCAAAGATAAGCCACCACCATTCTAGAAAGCTTGTTTCCGCTACATTTTACAGTTTTCATCTTATTTAGTTATTGTATAGAAAACTAGTTTTATTGTATCTATGTTATTTTTTGTTAAGCACATGTTAATAATATGTATGCATTTCGTTCTTCTCATAAAATATGGATCAATGGACTAGAAAAGTTTTAGTCTAGACCGTTGGATCAACTTTTCGCGATTTCATGAGTCAGGAAAGAAAGAGGACATAGTTATGAGGACTTGCAAAACCCAAACTCGTGAAATGATCTAGGTTGTCTGAATAGAGGAGCATGAGGCAACAGATTAGAAAAATCACGATTTCGTGTTTCATAGGTTTCAGCAAGGAGAAAGGCGCGAACTCCCGAAATGCAAAATTGTGAAGAGCTCAAATAGTTGGTCCCATGGTCACAGCTTGAGGTCATATCAAAGCGGGTCCATGGGGAAAGCACCCATCACGAGGAGCCTCAGCCATCAAATGCATAGCAGATCCGACCGTCAATCAGGGTAGGGCCATTTCACATATCGGGTATCGGGAGATTTTGGTCATGCGAGGTGAAAACCCCTGAAACGCGAAATCCTGAAATATCATATGGGATAAGCATTGGGTCATGTCCCGAGGTCACATGCAGGTAAACAAGTTGAGTTCACATGAATTGCACTAAAGACTAAAACACCAATGTTGACTGCTAAAAGGGGTTGCTACATTTTCCAGGTGTTAAGATGACTCCGCCTCGTTTGAATCCCGATGAAGAAGTTAATGAAAGAAAGGGGGAGGTGGTTGAAACCTTGCCTCACCCCATAAATAAAAAGCATGGAGGAGTTGGCCATGGAAAATAGAGTTGTCAGCCTGTGGTACCCCTACAAATGGTTTTTCCTGCAAGCCCATACTCATCTGACTTTGCGTCTGACAAAGAAATACCTGCACAGTCTGACTGAGAAGACAACACACCATGGAAGCCCAAGCACGCCTCTGTTGTTGTTTACAAAAATTTTGAGTATATGTATGGAGTTCTGTTATTTTGTAAAGGGTTGGTCGATTGTTGAGCTAAGCTCTCGCATTGTAAATTTTTAGCGAAGCCTCTAGTTTCTGGTTATGTATATGTATTTGAGACTTCTTGTTTAATCCAAGTCATAATTTCTTATTCCATATTATTATGCATCTGATACTGAATGTTCATGATTGAAGGATTCACATGGATTATTGTGATTGTGTTGTAATGGATGTTTGATTACAGTGCTATCATAATGTTTTCAGTTTCTTGAAGCCCCGAATCCAAGAGGATTTTGTTTTCTGAGCTTTTCCTCCTTAGGCTGTTGTAAGACTTGATGTTCATAGCAGACCTATTCACTCTCTTTAATTCTTCCCCCTACTCACCACTATACCAAAACTTACTGACTGAATTTAGACCAAGACCTCACCTACTTGTTCTTTCCGATCTAGTTTTCTGAGTTAGAATGATACCATCCTGAGTCTACGTCCATTAGACCACCTTTAAATCTATTTTTCATGACATACAAACTAATGGGTATTAGGCTTACCTCTTTCGCAATCCAAGGGTGACTTCTAGTGCGAACATTTTTGGCGTCGTTTCCAAGGATGAATTGAATATTTTCCTTGGGTAGAACAACAATAAACTTTTGATTCTAAAGGTGCATCAGAAATCATAACCTTTGAAGATTGCAACTGTGAACCTAGCAAATCCACTGAGGTGACTCCACTGTCTCAACTCCACTTTTTCAGTGTGGCTGCCTCTAGCTACAGCTACAGCCCTCTAGGAGAACACAATGATCGGATCTGGTCTTTGATGGTGAATAAAGACCAGGCACACTCTGACTGCATATATTTCACCTAGCGACTCCACTGGTTTGAAATGGAAAAAATCCTGGCTTTGAGGTTTGATCCTTTTAATTTTTTTGTTGTTCCTGGTTTTCCTAATGTTGTCAATACTGTGGATGAATGGGTTTATTTTTTGCCCATATTTAGAGAGCATAAAGAAGACAACCCTGCTCAGCATCTCCATGAGTTTCATGAACTCATGCATCAGTGGGAGATACATCATGAAGATGTATTAATGAATATGTCCATGTTCTCATTAGCAGGAGATGCTCATGAGTGGTATCATTCCTTACCTCCTGCTAGCATTCCCTCCCTGAGAGAATTTCATGCAGTTTTCAATAGGCACTGTCAAATGTATTATCCCTCTAAGTTAATCTATCATAATTGTTGTGAGGAATGTGAAGACAGTCATCAAGATATGGCTACGCCCAATGAGGACCATAAATAGGAACGAGATGATGGGGCTAGTAAAATCTCTCTCTGTCGAGATAGAAAGGTCCAAATCTGAAGAAGACGCAGAGGATTTTCCAGTCCCTTAAGCGAATGTTCTTGACATTGCTCCTGATGATGATAGCATTGAAGATTTAGTCATGGTAGAGGCCTTGCATTATGATCCTAGCGTGCCTGGTGTCCCAACCTTTGACGATTATTCATATGAGGAGCAACAGAGCCCCACATCATAGTTTACTAACTAGAGGAGTAGCCAGCCTGTATACGAAAGCTATGAATCAGATTCTGAGCTGGATATGCAGGATCTCCAAGAAAAGACTACAAAGTCATATCCTCTGTTCACTAATGAAAAATATTACGAGGAAATTAGCCATCTTGAGCAGCATGAAGAAGGGAAGAAATTTCCCATGGGTCTTGTTTATGACGATTACGAATCTGACGTTTGGGAGAGCCAAGAAGAGGAACTAGAGAAGAAGCAGAAGGAGCAGTTTATCTCTTGTTCAGAGCCTGTCAGTGAGCAGTCGTCACCTGAGATCAGTCAGCCTACATCAACTTCTCATCCACCTATGCCTACCAGAGATATTCAACCATGTGTGAGAAGTTGTGTGACAGAGCAAGCTGCCTATTAGAAAGTTTCTAGATTTTTTCCCTGATCCTATGAGCCTGTGAATGAATACATGGAGTTGTATTTTCTTCACGTTTTCAAGCTGCCCAGTTTCATTCTAACCTCAGCATTAGGATGAAAGCTAAAAAATGTAATTGTTCTGTTGTCACAGTTTCATTATCTGTTATCAGGCATCGATAGAATGAAGGAGCTTCCAGTTAGGAAGTTAGTTAAATGGCTATGGTGGAAGTTTGCGTTCACCTAGTGCTGTGTAAAAATTTATTAGTTTAGGACTGTACATAAATAAGATCCTCGAAGCATGTGTGTTTATTTTTGTTTTTACTTATCGGCTTTATTTCCTCAGTAGGATTTTTGATCTTGACTCCATAGCCCAACAGAAGGTGACTGGAACTACAAAAGGAGATCTTAGAGCCTTGTAGGGAGGACTCTATCCCCCATGGAGCCTAATGTTATCACTTATTTTTGAAGGGGTATGTTTTCCTTTGGAGTTGGTCATTGGGTGACCAAATGAGAAAGGAGTGGGCTTAAAAAACCCACCATTGTTCTTCATCCAAAKTTAGGGCGTGATTGTGAAAAGGTGTGCACATGTCTGGTCAATGGAAATCCATCAAGAACAGGCTCAGTCTCGACCGTCAGATCCATCAGACAAATCAGATCGGCGGTTTGTAGGTATTCGGGATCCGAAAKTTGCTCGAAGTTTAGTGCCAGGGAAAATGATCRATATCAATGGATGATCTRGATTGATATCACTGGCCACCCACCTTTTCCAATTGGCTCAAAAATGTTTTCTGGCAATTTTGATAATTTATTATTTTTAGTAGTTTTCACTTCCGAAGCCGTTTTGAGGCCCTAATGATGTTTTTTGGGAAAACAAGTTTTCAATATGAAAATTCCCTCTTTATTGCACCTAAAATGAATCCCCTTGATGATACCTTTCCAACAGGCTATCATATGCCTAAAACGGAGATTGTATGCAAACATTGCGACCCCGGAAAGTTGATGTACTAAATTACCCAAACGAGGCCCAGATGAATTTTGGTGCTTCATCTCCTAGGGTTAGGTTTTTGGATGTCTAGGGTTTTTGACATTCCTAATTATTTTTAAAAGGACTTTAGAGCCTCATTGTAATCATCTTCTTGCGAATGAACGCAACCGTCACATCTCTTCTCAGAGATAAGCTGCCACCATTCCAGCAAGTTTGTTTCTGTTGCATTTTATAGTTTTCGGCTTATTTAGTTATTAAATAAAAACTAGTTTTACTGTATCTCTATAATTTTGTGTTAAGCACCTGTTAATAATATGTATTCATTTTGTTTTTCTCATAAAATCCGGATCAATGGACTAGAAATATTTAGTCCGGACCATTGGATCAACTTTTCGCGAGTCGGGAAAGTAAGAGGACAAAGTTATGAGGACTCGTCAAAAACGAACTCGCGAAATGATTTGGGTTGTTCGAATAGAGGAGCATGTGGTAGCAGATTAGCGAAATTGCAATTTCGCGTTTCAAAGGTTTCAGCATGAGCAAGGTGCAAACTCTGGAAATGTGAAATTGTGAAGCACTCAAATAGTTGGGCCCATGGTCATAGCCCGAGGTCATATCAAATCGGGTCCTGGGGGAAAGTGCCAATCACGAGGAGCCTCAGTCATCGGATTCATAGCAGATCCGACCATCGATTCGGGCAAGGCCATTTTGCATATCAGGTATCGAGAGATTGTGGTCATGCGAGGTGAAAACCCCTGAAACGCGAAATCCCGAAATATCATATGGGATAAGAGTTGGGTCATGGCCCGAGGTTGCATGCAAGTAAAGGAGTCGAGTTCACGTGAATTGCGCTAAAGGCCGAAACGCCAATGTCGACTACTAAAAGAGGTTGCTTCATTTTCCAGGCGCCAATTCGACTCGGCCTTGTTCTGATCTTGATGAAGCGGGTGATGAAAGTGGGGGGGGAGGTGGTTGAAACCTCGCCTCATCCCATAAATAAAAAGCATGGAGGAGCCAGCCATGGAAAATAGAGCTGTCAGCCTATGGTACCCCTGCAAATGGTTTTTCCTACAAGCCCATACTGATCTACGTTTGCATCTGACAAATAAATATCTGCATAGTCTGACTAAGAATATCACGCACCATTGAAGCCCAAGCACACCTCTACTGTTGTTTACGAAAATTTTGAGTATATGTATGGAGTTATGTTATTTTGTAAAGGGTTGGTCGATGGTTGATCTAAGCTCCCGCATTGTAAAGTTTTAGCGAAGCCTCTAGTTTCTGGTTATGTATCTGTATTTGAGACTTATTGTTTAATCCTAGTCATCTTTTTTTATTCCATCTTATTATGCATATGATACTGAATGTTCATGATTGAAGGATTCACATGGATTATTGTGACTGTGTTGTAATGGATGTTTGATTGCAGTGTTGTCATAATGTTTTCAGATTCCTAAAGCTCTGAATCCAAGAGGATTTTATTTTCTGAGCTTTTCCTCCTTAGGTTGCTTGAATGCCTGATGTTCATAGCAGACCTCTTCACTCTCTTTAAGTCTTCCCCCTACTCACCACGATACAAAAAATTACTGACTGAAGTTAGACCAAGACCTCACCTGCTTGTGCTTTTCGATCTAGTTTTCTGAGTTAGAAAGATACCATCCTGAGTTTGCATCCATTAGACCGCCCTTAAATCTATTTTTTGTGACATACAAACTGATGGGTATCATGCTTACCTCTGTTGCAATGCATGGGTGACTTCTAGTGCTAACATAATATATTTTGTGCTCAATTGAATCAAGCTGGCCACCTAGCTATGCCAAGAGGATGCAGGAAAATTGGGGGAACAAAGAAAAAGTAATCAAAGAAGACTAGAAAAGTAGAATAAACCTAATAGACATAGAAAGAAAGGCTTAATTACCCAAATGGTGAATAGTAGTCTTCCGTGTTACTAGATAAGTGATCATGTCGATTAAAATTATTGGGATCTTTTTCGATTTCCAGTGCTTCCTGAATAAAACAAGATGAATGGTAGGGTGCAAAAGCAAGAATTTTGGTCTGTTCAAAGCAAATGAGATGCTTAGAGTTGAAGGAGTGTTCAATGATTTCTAACTTATAAATGTAGTTGTAGAGTGTGTCAAATATGTGTTCTTGAAGGTGAGATTTGAAGGATCTTCCAGTTTGTCCTATGTACGATTTACCACATGAGCAGAGAATTTGGTAGACTCCTTGGCCAAGCATGCGGTCTATTTTATCCTTAGTTGTTCTAAATAATTGTTTCAAGGTTTTATAGGGTTTAAAGAGAGTTTTGATGTTCTTTTTAGCCAATATCTTAGATATTTGATCTATAGAACCTTGGATGTATGGGAGAGAGATGAGAGTTAGGGGGAGAAGATGAGGGATAGTTTTTAGAATTAGAATAACAGGAAAAATGAAAATCATTGTTGGTTTGAGAGATAGAATAACTATCAACAACCATGGCCTTTGAAGGTGAGATTTTTCTTTTTCAAGAAAATGGGGACCGAAGATTCAAATGGCTCAAGTTACCAAAGTTTTTAAAATGTCATATTTTTAGGTAGGGTGATGATGAGATTGGGCATGAAGGTATCGGTATGTGTGAGTCTTTTTCCTATAAAATTGGTGGTAGGGTGTCATCAGGAAGATGGGTAATGAGAACATCCAAGAAGGGGAGCGAGTTTTCATTTTGAATTTCCATAGTAAATTGGATATGGGGTGAAATGTTATAAATATGGTTAATAAAGGAGGTCAAAGAGGGATGGCCATGAGTCTAGACCATGCAGGTATCATCAAAAAAACAAAACCAACATTTAGGCTTAAGATGAAAACTATTGAGGGATAAGTTTTTTAAATGTTCCATAAAGATATTGGCATGGATAATTTTAAGGATGGAAATTTATTTCAAAATGTAGAAACATTGGGGAATACTACTAGTCCTTAATATGTAAACTCTAAAATGTTTGGTGATATTTTTGTAAAAATATTAAAATTTCTAAGGATTTTATGTAGTTTCAATAAAATTTGGAATATTTTTAAGGTAAATTAATTTTATTCTATAGAATTTGGGTGAAACATTTTTAGAAAAAATAGAAATTGACTAATCTTCTTTCTAGAAAAAACATGGAAAATTAGCCCATGGGAAAAATTTAGCCCCTAAAATGTTCCATGGATATTGGAAACCACTGTGAATGGGGAGGACCCCATGGCTATACCATTTATATTTTTGTAATAGGTTCCTTTAAAGATGAATAAAGTTGAGATAACTTAGATTTCAATGAGGTTAAGGGATTCAGGGTCCACAAACTTAGAGATAAGCTCAAGGGTTTCACGAACCACAATTTTAGTGAATAATGACACAACATCAAAACATCAAAACTAACCATCATAAATAAGTAAACCAAAATTTTAGTGAATGATAACACAACATAAAAACTAAAACCATGATGTATTATCCATCAAGATGAAAAATATTTTTTTTTTTTTTAAATAAAATTAAAAGAATCCTTAATAAATGAAGATATTTTTCCACTAAATAAATGGATTTTATCAGCACGAAAGAGATCTAGAGAATAAGTGGGGTCTCCTAGTGTTATAACCCTAAAATGCACCACACAGGCTTACCTGGCATCAGGCCAACTCATGTCTCTTCCTTGCCAAAGCCATGCTGAATAAAACCTTGAAAAACCACTTAAATCAAGCAACCCTCACCCTAACCTCTCATTGGGCGCGGTGGACCGCTTACTGGCCTTCTACTGCACATGGTGGACCACGGGCTAGTCCACTACAGCCCGCGTTTACCTAACAAAGAAAAAAATCAGGAAAGTTTCCGCTGGGACGAAAATCTTTTTGTCAGTTAACTAGAACTCCTAGCCATGCATGGCTGAGGGTTCGCCTAAAACCCTAGCTCCTTCTAGCCTATAAAAGGAGGGGTAGGGGTACTATTCAAAGGAGGAAAAATCATAGCAAAGAAACTCTGCCAAATTGTCAAGCCCGTTTTGTCCCAACCCTTTAGCCTTGCCTCAAGCTTTAGGAGAAGTTCAAGAAACAGCAGTTGGAGGACAAAAGAAGAGGAGGAGCCCAGGATTAGGATCGAGGAATGGTGGTCGGTCTCTAAAATCATTGTAAGTTGATTCATATTGAGATTAATGAAAAAGATACTTTTCCCATCCCGAATACATGAGTCTCATATGTTTTATTTGATTTATGTTTTATCTTTAACCCTCTAGTAGATCAGTAGCATGCATGCATAGTTTTTTCTTGATTGCAGGATCGCTTTGTGGAAGGAGCAGCAGCAGCAAGGAGATAAAAGCTCAATGGAGGATCTACTTCAACCGTCGATAAAAAGGTTAGTTGATTCTTCCCATGTTTGCCTGAGAAAAAGGGTTATAGGTTTGGGTAGGAGGTTAAAAGTTTTTCTTGAAGGGTCATGATCTGCATGCAAGTTTAAATCCCTAGCTTGCTAGTCCGTAGGGTAGAAAAACCCCACAACAGAATTGGCGACTCCACTGGGGAGCTTTTACTCTTAGGGTTTCCAGATTTGGTTAAAGATCTTTTGGGTAGTTCAAAGAATTTAGTCTCTGTTTCTTTGTTTATTTTGTTGTCTGTTAGGTCAATGCTAGCAGGGAACCTGGTTATCAATACCAGTTTTCCTTGACTTACGCTTGACGTTTATTCTCGGGACACACAAAGGTACCCGCGGCCTACAGAAGCCCTACCCGCGGGTGACCCGCACCCTAACTTTCTACAGAACGCGTTTGCCCGCGTGTTGCAGTAGTTTCAGTAGCGTGTAGCTTTCAGGAAGCTCGAGAGGCAGCCTCCTCTTCCCTGTCAGAAGTTTATCTTCTCAGGGGGCTTTTTGGATCCTGTCTGGGTCTTGATTGGTCTACTGTCTTGCTTTCAGTCTGCCTTATTGTTTTGACTATTCTTTGCATTTGTTTTATTTTTTGAAAA
>JASDQU010737331.1:2637-12810 GCA_032191745.1 Picea mariana | reverse complement strand
AAAGGGAATGATGTATACTATCCATCCATGGATGTTGTATCTTCATTTTCATTTTCCTTCATGTCCAAATAACTTCATCAATATTCTGGTCCAAAACCCATGACTAGGGTTGACATCAATGACAACAACCAATCTTCCAACATTTTGAGCCTCATTTGCATGGGTCTTTTTCACTCTTTGTCTTACCCTTCGGACTCCCAAAACATAACGGGTCTCCTTTTAAGCCCTTTTCAGACCCTTTAAACATGAAAATATTGTCGAGTGACCTTGTGACCCTTCATGCTCGTTAAACTGAAATTTGAAGTCACGTTTGTCCGGCGGTAGTTTACCCCTTTTTCGGTCTGGACGGTCAACTGTACGAACAAAGGAACGCTCTATTGAATTCCGATTCTTTAGAAGAGTATCCTCAGGTATAATTTTATTCCTTTTTCGGGCCTGAGGGACTAAACTTACGAAAAATAAACCCCCTCGGAGTCCATAGTTAAGCTCTTTTCAGACTCCCTAAAATTGAAAAGATTGTCGAGTGACCTTATTCTTTCACACTCGTTAAACGGTCTAGAAGAACATTCCTGATGGAGTCCATAGTTAAGCTTTTTTCAGACTCCTTAAAATTGAAAAAATAGCCGAGTGATCTTGTCCTTATCACACTCGTTAAAATGGTTTTGAATTGACGTCTAGTTGGTGCTAGTTTACCCCTTTTTCGAACCGACTAGACTATTGACGAAAAAGGTACCCCAATGGAGTTTCCTTTTATGTTTTTTCAGACTCTCTAAATATGAAAAACACCGAGCTTACCTTCTCTGGGCTCGTTAAACTTACATCGAAGGACGTTACCATTGTGTGTTTTATCAACTGCATTTGCATCCTTTACCCATTAGCCTAGTAACAGTTTGCGTCTGCGTTTTAACACCTTTGGCCACTGGAGGATTTTTCCTGAGTATCATCTCCTAGAAAATCAGTCTTGTCCTTGTGCCTTGAGATTGTATGTTTGCGATACTCGTTCCTCCCTTGTAACGTAAAATTATTTATTCTTTTTCCAAATCAACAAAAAGAACAAAAAATTCAAATATACCCCAAAAAGAGGATGGGAAAAGTATTTTCTTTGTTGGCAGCATTATGAGTCGCCCTTGGATAAAGCACATCTGTCCATTTGATTCATCAGACTTTGGGATTTAGTATGACTTTAGGTAGCCTTGCTCGCTATATTGAATTGTGTCCTCCACCGTTTGGTTACTCTTCCAAACATATGGAGAGTTTGCGTTGCCTCCTGCTTCGTAGACTTATGATTAACAGATGTGCTGCCTGAGTCTTATCACTTGTCGTGCTATTGTCCAAGGGAACTTTGTTACATAGCCTGAGTCGGCCACTCTGCAATATGTCTCTTGTCCGCATACCCGGCCATCCTGAACGTCCAATCAAGTCTTTGTTCGAAATCACTGAAGCCTTCAGTCCGATCATCAAGATTATCAAGTCCACAACCGACGAGCCGTCGAAGACCTCTGGGTAGTGCGGTCGTACACTCATATTACACTCCTACCCGAGTTTAAAATATTTTGAAGTTGTTGCTCGAGCTCTGAAGTACAGCCATCAGGCCGAATCAGCTTCTGAGAGATGGATACTTTCTTTGTATATCTTTCTGATTTCGAGATGTAGCTCCGCTGTGTATTGTTCGCGGCTACTCTTTATAGTTATTTGACATGGATATACAGTGTATTTGATTGGTAGCCATGGTTTTGATTTATCCCGAGCATGGGTATGCCCGCCTCGATGAGACATTTGATATTTTTTGCAGACGGCACTTCCCGATTCCTGATTCCTGGGCTCACTCATTCAGCATATCAGTACAGATTGGTAAAGAATTGGTAATGTATTTCGGCCATCAGATGCTCTTCTGACCTCACACATTAGGGGGCATCTGTTATAACCCTAAAATGCACCACACAGGCTTAACTGGCATCAGGCCAACTCATGTCTCTTCCTTGCCAAAGCCATGCTGAATAAAACCTTGAAAAACCACTTAAATCAAGCAACCCGCGCCCTAACCTCTCACTGGGAACGGTGGACCGCTTGCTAGCCTTCTACTGCACATGGTGGACCGCGGGCTAGTCCACTACAGCCCGCATTTACCTAACAAAGCAAAAAATCAGGAAAGTTTCCATCGGGACGAAAAGCTTTTTGTCAGTTAACTGGAACTCCCAGCCATGCATGGCCGAGGGTTCGCCTAAAACCCTAGCTCCTTCTAGCCTATAAAAGGAGGGGTAGGGGTACTATTCAAAGGAGGAAAAATCATAGCAAAGAAACTCTGCCAAATTGCCAAGTCCGTTTTGACCCAACCCTTTAGCCTTGCCTCAAGCTTTAGGAGAAGTTCAAGAAACAGCAGTTGGAGGACAAAAGAAGAGGAGGAGCCTAGGATCAGGATCGAGGAATGGTGGCCGGTCTCTAAAATCATTGTAAGTTGATTCATATTGAGATTAATGAAAAAGATACTTTTCCCGTCCCGAATACATGAGTCTCATATGTTTTATTTGATTTATGTTTTATCTTTAACCCTCTAGTAGATCAGTAGCATGCATGTGTAGTTTTGTCTTGATTGCAGGATCGCTTTGTGGAAGGAGCAGCAGCAGCAAGGAGATAAAAGCTCAACGAAGGATCTACTTCAACCGTCGATAAAAAGGTTAGTCGATTCTTCCCATGTTTGCCTGAGAAAAAGGGTTATAGGTTTGGGTAGGAGGTTAAAAGTTATTCTTGAAGGGTCATGATCTGCATGCAAGTTTAAAGCCCTAGCTTGCTAGTCCGTAGGGTAGAAAAACCCCACAACACCTAGAGATCTTAGTATTGATATGAACATAATGTCTATTTTATTAGGTTAACTAGGTCCGACGGAGGTAGAAACGATGGATTAGAGACGACGGCTTTATTGAGTCACAAGAAGGTAGCTGCGGATTATGTAATCGTATCGGAAGGGATCGCATGGAATGGTTCTGAAAATGGTTGTCAGGTGGATTCAAAACAATTAAAATCCACATTATATGGCTATAATTTTAGTCAGTAGTGGAAACACCACTACTATTGGTTGTTTTGGTCATTAATCCTTCCTTTTCTATGTCTCTTAGATTTATTTTACTTTTTAAGTCTTCTTTGGCTAATTTTTTTGTTTCCTTTTGGCATTTTTTTCATTTTAACTTCATGTTAATAATATGGTAGCTGTGGGAGGTATTTACCCCCATGTGTGAACCTGATGAGAATAGAAGACCCCAAGAAGCAAGAGAAAACCCTAATGAGTTGGCTAATAACCCTAGAAGCCTTGTTGGCTCAAGAAGATAATTTATATTAGGTTATTAGCCTCCAAGAGAAGAAGTCGGCCAGAAATAATAATAATATACTAAACAGACACATATCCAGAAGGATAATTCGGCCCCAGCAAATCTGGTAGAACCAATATAAATACAGGGCGCCAGTTCTCATTTTGACACATCTCAGAATTGCAGTTTCTATTTTGGTGCGCACTGTAGTTGCAATCCTGTTCATACGTTTGGAGGAGGGTTGTTGGTGCAGCTGCAACAACAGCAAGTTTTCAGTATTGTCTTGAATATCCCTTGGCTACGGTTTGGATTATCTGATCAACTTTTTGTGATGCACTATCCTTGGGGAAAGGTGCACTACCCTTTGTTTGGCTATCTAGCCTAGGGTTTTCTTCCGGAGGAATTCTCAGTCAAGGTTAAGGTGCTCAGAGGGAGGCTTCGGCCTATGGTTGGGTGACGAGGGTATCGTCAATGGTAAAACGAGCACACCATCTTCTATATTCTAACAAGTTATGGGCCCACACCCCTTCAATCAGGATAAAATGCTGTAAGGAAACATAGTCGCTAGATATTGATCTCATTGAGGAACTCCTGCTAGGGTTACTAGCATGAGCAGTTTCCAAAAGCATTGTATCTAGGGTTACCAGCAGAAGCAGTTATAGAAACCCTAAACCTCTTGTCGAGGCACCTTAAGTGACGAGATTGACCTAATCTCCAGATAGATCAGTTTGCCCTAGCCCAGTGCATCTCCTGGTACTCTCAGAAGGCCAAGATGTCAAGTTTGGATTTCTAGTCAAATCTAGGGTTTGACCAAGTCAAGCAAGCCATGACGAACTCTATGAAGTCTGTGAATAATCTAGATGGAGCCTCTAACTTTAGAGCATGGAAGACAAGGATTGACCTCATCCTTGCTAAGAATAAAGTGTTGGATATTGTGAAAGGAAAGATCGTGAAGCCAAAATTTAAAGAAGGAGAAGAGAAGGAACCGAAAAACATTGCAACTATGGAGAAGTTCAAAGATGTTGAAATCAATGCCATGATTATCATAGTGGATTCCATAAAAGACCACTTGATACCCTTCATATCCCGTCTTGACTCATCGAAGAAGATGTACGATGCCCTAACAAATCTCTTCCTAGTCAGAAACATTGGACAAGTTATGAGTCTGAAGAATGAGCTCCGTGACATGAAGATGAATGGTGACAACAACATAACATCATACATTGTAAGGATCTCCTAGTTAAGAGATCAACTACAAGCTATTGAAGACATCACTTTAGAAAAGGAATTGGTGAACATAGTACTCAATGGTCTTTCCAAGACATGGGATGCATTTGCCGCAAGCATGAACACAAGGAAGGAGTACCCAACACTTGAAGAACTTTGGACTTGATGTGCTCAAGAAGAATCAAGGATCAATGCAAAAGAAAAACCCCAAAAGAAGTATGATGATCAATCCTTCACAGCAAGATTCAAGAACTTCAAGGACAAAAGAAAGTCCGATTCAAGAAGGAAGCCAAAACAAAGAAAAGATATTTCAAAAATACAGTGCTTCAACTGTCAAAAGTACGATCACTATAGGAATCATTGTCCCAAGCTAAAGAAAAGGAAGGAGAAACACGAAGCATTGATTTCCAAAGAAAAGGAACCTACAAAGAAGACTAAGCAGGATGGAAGAGACTTCTTCTACTAAAAGGTACAACACTCTTCTTATTTCTTGCATTGTCTTTGTACATATCTTGTATATCTATCTCTTGGAAAATAATGTGTTCCAAGAAGAACTATACCTATGGAAGAACAACAAGATAAGAATGAATTAGATAATACACATAAAGGGATGAAATATAAATCATGTGGAAGCTACTGCAAGATAAGCCGAATCAATCATGAAGAGACTTAGAAGTCAGACATCAAGAGGAATTGGAGAAAGACTTATGATGACAACTAAGACGGAAGCGTGGACTCTGTCAGACAAAAGAGATAATTATGTATTGCAGAAGACAATAAGAGTGCAGATGGAAGTATGGACTCTATCAGACAGAGGGAGCTGATTATATTCACTCTTACATAAAGCAAGGGTTAGGAGGGAGCTAATCCTATGATCCATTGAAGATGATGAAGTATATATATATCTATGGTAGCAACCATGAAAGACAGTACGTGTTCAGCTCAACTACAGAAGAAGACCTCTTCGAAGAAAAGCCTTAAAGTATTCCTGGTTGTCCATCCAGATCCGTGATCCTATGATGAAAGGAATAAGTGGAATCTCTAGGGCATGGAATCTATAAGAAACTCCATGGAACCAAAAGTAAAAGAAGAACATGAAGATTCCAAGAAAGAAAAAGAAACCAGAACAACCAGTCATTGTATCAAAGAATCACAAGATTACCAGCCTGATATGAACTCACTAAAAGCAATCAAGCAGAAGAACCAAAAGTCATGATGAAGAACGGTGAATGGTTTACTTATGAATGAAAGCATTGCAAGATCCAGAACCAGAGGTTCTCCCAGATGGAGGGAGAAGAATATGATGATTACTTGTTCCAGTACACCAGACTTATCACTGCATGAGTCATTATATCATCCACAACATGCATGAGTTGGAGTTCAACATCAAATGAATGCAAAGAATGTTCTCCGGAGAAAGTGAATAAAGAGCAGATGAAAAGCAATCTCAAGACCTTGAGGCATACCAGAAAGAGACTCCTGTATGCAGATAAGGAGAAGACAACTTGGTGAAGAACCTCCAGTGCATAGTAGAAGCATGGTGAAGATTTCCTATAACACCAAGATGACTACTCAGTACATAAGATCCCATGAGGACAGAAGAAGTGCCACATAGATATGTTCCATCTTTCCAACTATGATATACTCTATCGTTCAGATCTACCTGAAGCCTTCACAGTGTTCCAGACTAAAGTACATTTGAAATCAATCATTACATTATCCATGATGAAGTCCAGGAAGGAGAAGTAAAGCTCAAGTATATTCCCACTGATGAGCAGACAGTAGATATCTTGACAAAACTTCTATCCAGAATCAAGTTTGTATATTTCTGAGAGAAAACGGTGATCGAGAAGATTATCCAAACTAGAAGAAGGTACGAAAAACATTTATTAGTGTGATTTAAATAACTCTCTAGTTAGGAGGGAGCATTTATATTTGTAATTGAAAAATAGTCCAGATTGGACAGATGCTTTCCTGTTTGGAAAGTGGATTGAGATTTCTGACACACAGTCACTTCCCATTGTAGTTAACATGGGAGGCGGGTGATTGGTGATGTATCATAGACAATGACTTCCCATTGTGGTTAACATGGGGAGTGGTTTAGGACAATCATTCTTCTTGGCAGTCACTCTGAGTAGTGGTCAAGTAGAATGGTCTGCCTCGCCGGGCAGTCATTCTTTCGAAGTTCACAGTGGTGAGCAGTTTCGAAGAATAGTCCATTTTGGAGGTTGATGCAAGACATACATTCCTTCGGGTTATACATTCTCTCCAGGGTGCACTTTGATAAGTGTAGGAGGAATGGCCGAGGGTGGGGAATGGTCCGGACAGTTATTCCTTAGGGAAGACTCATTCTCTCCAGGTTACACTTTGTTTAGTGTCAGAGGAATGGCCCAGGGTGGGGAATAGTCCAGGCTCAGCAATCAGGGACAGTCATTGCTTAGGGTTTATACATTATCTCCAAGGTGCACTTTAACCAGTGTAGGAGGAATGGCCCAGGGTGAGGAATGGTCCAAACATTTCTTAGGGTTTATACATTCTATCCAGGGTGCCCTTTAATTAGTGTAGGAAGAATGGCCTAGGGTGAGAAATGGTCTAGGCTCAGAAATAAAAAATAATCCTTCTTCCTTGTTTGAGAAGAATGGGGGAGACAGCCCATTGTTGATATTCTATACTGAGGGCAGATATTTTTTCAGATCTCACAGACGTGAGTGAAAGATTGGCCCAGATGATTCACTTTTTATCATAATGTTGTTTCTATGCAGGTTGTTTGTTATGAAGACAGTAGATATAGACTACTGTGGTGGATGTGCTCCACTATTCATGAGGCAGATATTCTTTCAGAGCTCACAGATGTGAGTGAAAGATTGGCCCAAATAATTCAGTATATATCATAACATTGTTTCTATGTAGATTGCTATCAGATGTTTGTTATGAAGACTGTATGATAGTAGAGGAGGACTACTGCGGTGGACATGTTCCATTGTTTGCAACCATTACGTTGTTGATCAAGTACTTTTGTGTTACTTGGTGTGGTAGTAAACCACTTGGATTGTAGTTATGTACTACTATGAATAGACACAGGTGTGTTCTATCCTTGTTCTAACTACCTTGAAGACTATCAGCAGTTTATTAGAGATAATGATCATTCAGATGAATGATGAACAGAGATTTTCCAGACGGAAAATAGTTCAGAGCCTTTACTCCTCTTGTCACTCTATGGTGAGAGTGACTTATCAAGCATCTTATCTAATTACTTAGATGAAGTATGGTTTCGAGAGATGATGCAGCTGATGGTGATGATGATGCTCATGATCTAGTCATGAAATAGTCTAGATGACTATATTGATGCTACCGGGTAAATGGTATGTTTTGTGCTCAAGTCCATTACCCGTAAATACCTCTCTAGCTAGGAGGGAGTGTTAATATTATGGTAGCTGTGGGAGGCATTTACCCCCACGTGTGAACCTGACGAGAATAGAAGACTCTGGGAAGCAAGAGAAAACCCTAATGAGTTGGATAATAACCCTAGAAACCTTGTTGGCTCAAGAAGATAATTTATGTTATTATCCTCCAAGAGAAGAAGTCAGCCAAAAATAATAATAATATACTGAACAGACACATATCCAGAAGGATAAGTCGGCCCCAGCAAATCTGGCAGAACTAGTATAAATACAGGGCACCAATTCTCATTTTGACACATCTCAGAATTGCAGTTCCCAGTTTGGTGAGCACTGCAGTTCCAGTCCTGTGCACAGGTTTGGAGGAGAGTTGCTGGTGTAGCTACAGCAGCAACAAGTTTTCAGTATTGGCTTGAATATCTCTTGGCTAGGGTTTGGACTATTTGATCAACTTTTTGTGATATGCTATCCTTGGGGAAAGGTGCACTACCCTTTGTTTGGCTATCTAGCCTAGGGTTTGCTTCTAGAGGAATTCTCAGTCAAGGTTAAGGTGCTCGGAGGGAAGCTTCGACCTATGGTTGGGTGACGAGGGTATCGTCAATGGTAAAACGAGCACACCATCTTCTATATTCTAACACTTCAATTGTTACTTATTTTAATTTCTTTAATTTATAAATTAATTTTCCATTATTTATTTCTTTATATCTCTACTCTTTTAATTTTTTTATTTTATTTCTTCATTTACCTTTTTATTTTAAGGTTGATCTTAAAAATTTAATGATTTTGACTTTTTTTTCTTTTATTTCTATTTATTATTTCATCCATTTTCAATGGATGTTTGGTTTAATCACATAGGTTATATTTTGATTTTCACCCTTCAAATTTGACCTCAACATTGGTTTTCATTATCACTTAAAGCTTTATTTGTCTCTCACTATGAGTGGGGAGTCCACCCAAAACTTTAGACATTTCTAAATATACTACACAGTTTATTTTGAGAAAGTTCATGCATTATTATGATTATTTGTAAAAACCTTCACTCTAAAAATCTCTTGTGTTCATTTAGACATTGATTAATTTCATTATAGAGGTTTTGTGGAGAGTTAGGGTTTGGGTTTTCATCATGATTTTGCTCCATGATGATAGAATAAGAACTATAATTAAACATAAACAAGATTTTCTTTAAAAATATGTAAATTTGTAAAATTTAAAAAATTATAAAAATGTTATTTAAAAATAGAAATTGTCTTCCCAAAATGTTGAGTACCAATGTTGGCATCTATTTTTGTTGGCTTTTTGGACCTAGATGATGAAGTGCACTGATAGAAGAAAAATCCAAAAATCCTTGTGGGTTGGTGAGAAAATGAATAGAAACAAATTATGGTTTTTTTTATGTGTTTTATAGAAAAAAAAATACATGCTTTCCTAATGTGTGCACCTTAAGAAATGCTCACACTTTCTTTTTTAAGCATGTGCACATTGTTTTTAATTAAAAAAATAGTTGTTGATTCTTCTATACCCTTATTTTTAACATAAATTTTATAATAATAAATGTTTTTTTAATATGTGCACATTGTTTTTAATTAAAAAAATAATTGTGATTTTTATACATCCTTTCTCAACATAAATTTTATAATAATAAATGTTTTTTAAAAAACAATCGTTAAAAAATAAAAAAATAAAAACTTCAAAAAAAAATTATATATTCTTGTGCATATATGCTCCTAAATTAAAACATAAAACTATCTTATGGGCACAACAATTTTTAGTACATAATGTGCTATGAGAATTTGAACCATATTGATCTTTGAAAAATAATTAAAATTATATATAGAAAAGTATAAAACCACATTATGAGCATAACAATTTTTTAGTACTATAATGTACAAATAAATTTTGAGCAATAAATTTATAAATTGTTGTTATTTGAAAAAGAATTTGAACAACAAACTTACAAATTGATGTTATTTGAAAAACAATTTGAACAATAAACTTACAAATTGATGTTTGAAAATTATTTAAATAAGAAATTGGGCAATAAATTTATAAATTGATGTTTAAAAATAATTGGAAAATATAAAGAAAAGAAGTTTATAAATTGATGATTTGAAAAAGAATTTGAACAACAAACTTACAAATTGATATTATTGAAAAATAAATTGGACAATAAACTTACAAATTGATGTTTGAAAATTATTTAAATAAGAAATGAGGCAATAAATTGATGTTTGAAAATAATTGAAAAA
>JASDQU010737330.1:65304-82346 GCA_032191745.1 Picea mariana | reverse complement strand
AATACCTGGAATTCCCAAAATCTCTTCTCCTTAGCTAGAACAAATCCTCCCTCAATGGATGGTGCGCCCCTTTTGCTAGAAACCCCAACTGGTGTGCCCTCTCTCACTCTGCACCTGTAATTGATGTAGAATCCTCCTGCAACTGAGTAGTTATGGAACTAGAATAGTGTGGGAGAGTATTGCATCTTCGAGACCAAGCTTGGGACAAGCTAGGTGGAATCTTTCGCCACTGAATCGTCCTCTAGGGTTTGTTAAGTCAAAACCCTCAAAACCCCCAAGAGATGGGCCCTCTAGCTAGAAGCCAGAAATCCAAAAGATAGTCATACATGAATGAATGGATGGAGGCCCTTGCATTTCCTTTATACTTCCTGCTCACCTTCTTCCTCCAAAGTGACTTTCATTTTATTAATATTTAATTAATTAAATCACTTTAATTAATTAATTAACCTTTTTACCTCTGAAAAGCGCTTTATCTCTCCTTGTGGCTTCCCTAGCCACTGAAAGTCACTTCTCACCATCCCATCCTGTAGTGTTTCTCCTCCCGATTCCAATGAGCTATTACACTGATAGGTTCCTCCAAGTAATGTGCCCAAAATGACCTCTTCAGTGAATTTAATTAACTTATAGCTCAAAATAATCAAAATCATGGAAATCTTCAGAATGCAACGAAACCAAGGCCAACCTATGCGGAATGGATCATAATTATGAAATGGGATGAGCGATGCAAGCCGGACCCCAAAATGCCTCTCAATAATCCATGTACTCGCTATAACATCCATCTGGCTACTCTGGTCATCATAAACCTCTGCAATGTGATGGTGTCCCAAAGTGGGGACATTACATTATTCCATGCTGACCACAAGACAAATCCTTCTATGTTAGGGACCTTATACTCTTCATGCCCCCAAGTTTCAACTAGACTAATAATATCAATATCACTTGGGATCCAACTTATCATAGGACCTTTGTGCCATGGAAAGCCACAACAGTTCCAAAAAAGGATCCTGAGTGTCCCAAATTCCTGTTTATTATTATCCTTGTGGTCTCTATCCCTAAAAATAGCTTTTCAATTTCTAATTATTTCCCATTTTCCTTCTTTCCTGGATTCTTTTACCTTTTGAACTTCCTTCCTTAATTCAGCTTAGTCTTCGGGAAATAATAATAATAATAATTGGATGGAAAATGAACTCAATCTCATAAAATCAAATTGAGTGTGTTCGAAGATCAACCATGGAAAATTGGCATTAAAATTTTTCATGGTGATGATGATTAGGAGCTTAACCGAGATTGGTGAATATGTGGAGACTAGTGTTAATAACACTACGATGAAAATTATGCTTGATCTAAATAAAATTAAAAGAAAGCCAACACGTGTCTCTCTAGGATTTAAAATTTAAAATAATTAAAACACTCCATCACATTTTCTAATCACTTAAATACTCCAAAATTAGCAAACTTGATTTTTTTTTAAAGAACTTCTCTCTCTAGGTTAAAAGAAAGCAAGAAAGCCAACCAAAATAAAGCATCTCTAATATTTAAAATTTAAAATAATTCAAACACTGCATCACATTTCGAATGATTCAAATACTCCAAAATTAGCTAACTTGAAACTTTTGAGGAGCTTGTCTCTAAACCTTAGAAGGAAAAGAAGAAATCTAAAATTTTAAATAATTCAATGAATTTATCACATTTTCAAATGATGTGAACTTAAAAAGTAAGTTCATTTTTTTTAAGAATGAGTATCTATAACCATAGTCAACTGAATCTGAACTGGAAAATAAAGAAAATGGAAGTCCTCACTCAAGGGATAGACAAGTTGGCCCCAAAAAATAGCCACTAGCTCCATCACCAAAATTCTATTGTCTAGAACAGAAACCAATTTACTATTCCTATCTTGGAAGCCAGGCACAATAACGAAGTCGTTGGTTAACGATGTTTTCTTGAGTGAGGATGTCAAAAAATAGGCTATTTTCTAACTATTCTACGAAATGACTTTTTTCATCGAAATCAAGCGATATAAATTTGGACGAAATCATTATTTTTTGTTGTTTAAAATCTATTTTTTAATGTAGAAATCAATTCAGCATGCTGAAAAACCCACGTTTTTCCTCACCCCATGCAACTTTCTCAGAGGGACTTTCCATTTCCCTATGCAAACTTGAAGTCCCCTTTTATACTTCCTAGAGCCAAAAAATCACATTTTTCCACATATACGCGCCCTACAAGTTAGACAACATGTGTATACGCAGGTTGCACCACTACAGTCTACGTACATCGAGTTTGGTGCTCAAAATTAAAAATTGTGTCGGGTTTCCATGTCATGTCATGAGATCCATGATCCTTGACCTTCCATATATTGGAAACTTTCCGACTCATCCCTTCAATTCTATTTGAAGGCTATAAATTGGGCCATATCCAAACCGTGGAAGAGGGACCAATTCAAATTTTGAGAGAAAAGATACTCTGGAAAAATTTTCACTTCACATTGAGTCTGCATCCCTTTATCCCAGAAAGTCTGAACACATTGTTCATCGCCCAAGCTCTTCCCTTTTTGATGGAGAACCTCATTGTCTCTTTTATATGAGCTTGCCTTTGGTGGAGGATTGAAGTGGTGGAGACCCAGTTGAAAGGGACTTAGTTTCTCGGTTATGAGACATGCTGACATGGAAGTTTATCACTTATACACTTATGTTGACCATTTTTTAATAGAAATACTCTTTTCTCGTCCAATTGATATCTTGCAAATATTTGAATTGTTATTCCATGGGTGTATTTGTTATGAATGTTAATGGATTATGCTATTTTATGTGCTAACATTATATATTATCATCATATGCTTGCGTATCTTGGTTGTTGAGGACAACTTGCAGGTATAAAGCTTTGAGTTGCATGCTTAACGGTGGTCTTCATCGAACATCCGGATGAGGTAGGATTCTTAACTTGTCTTGTTAGCATTATAATTTATATAGCATACTTGGGATTAGAGTTGATTTCTGCAGTCATTCCATCTATTGTGGTTTACCCCATGCCATAGAGTGATTTTCCTCATAACAGAACTGGCGACCATACTGGGGAATGATATTCTATTTTGGGGTTTGGAATGTTTTTCTCCTTGACTTTCTCTTTGTTAGTCTGAGTTTCCTTATTGCCCAATTGCTCGAAAACCTATTTTTACTTTTCATCTGGGTTTCTTGATTTAAACCCTTCCCAGGTAGTGTTTTAATACATATACGTGGGTTTTCCGTTGACAGACGCATACATACGTGATATGTCCTTCTATAGGGCATGTACATATGCGTGTTTTTCTCAAACAATCACGTGCATCAACTTTTTAAGCTTATTTTCTAAGTTTGGTGTTTGTTGGGTGAGTTTTGATGGTTGTTGAGCCTTCTTGGGTCTCTGTCCTAACTGTTGACTGATTGCAGAGTGATATGAAACCTTGTTATTGTATAATTTTTGGGTGGTTTTCTTTCTTATCATATTTTTCATTGATTGTCCTTGCATATTGGTCTGAGTGTTTGCTTCTTGGTATCTTTCTTGGCTTGTCTCTGTTTGCTTGCAGTAGGGTCTATATATCAAGATGCTATTTAGTCCTTGCATTTTCATTTCTTTATATTGAAAATACAAAAAAATTTGATCATTTTGCATTATGGCATTTTCTCTTTTGGTTGTTTAGTATTGATCTTGACATATGTGGAAATATTGCATCTTAATGAAATTGTAGAGTTGCATTTTAAAAAGCTTATCATCTTTTGAGAATTTAAGATTAGGACTTAGCATCATGTTCATATTCATTTATTTAATTTGTTGAGTCATAACACCATCAGTTTCACGACCACATCTCTTGAGTAAACAAACCCATTGAATGTAACATTGATTAATTAAAATTGATTAGAAACGATTTTATTTTTCAGAGTACACGAACAAGCATAAGATATATGGCCTTAGAATAGGATTTTGTGACTAAAATTATCCAAGGCTATTAAACTAACCATATTTGTCTGACCAGGGAGTGGTGAAATCCATTGTAAGTTGGTTGCAGAGATAGCCCTCTAATACCTTCTTAGCGTTAGAGATATTTCTAGGGATCTATTTGTATTTGGGGTCTTTATAGTACCTTTACCTCTGTGAGAGGCAGTGCTTTCAAGATTTCGAGCTTTGTTACCCTTCCCATACGGTGGACCTGACTTACGACTATTCACCTGTGCATTGTTTATATCATGGTGGCTTTATTTTCTTGACATAGGTAGCCACATAGGTTACTTGCAAGGGTTATTCTACAAGTACCCTGAGTCGGATAAGAGTTAGAATACACACAAACTTTATGGAGTATTATCTCTTTGGGGGGATCTAACCGACTGTGTTGTTAATCCCACAAGGGCCCTTATAATTGATTCTAATACCTACAATATTTTGAATGGAGTCTCAAGCCCCTCTTGGATGAGGCATACCTACTCTAGTGAGGGAGGCCCCTTTTCAGCTACTATATCTTGTTTCTGTGAATTTGGCCTTTTTATTTATTTTGGTGTGCTCTTTGATTGTTAGTTGGCCCTAGAATTTATTTTTATATATTGAGTCTTGAGTCATCATGGATCCAGACCAAATTCCTCGCAGGTCTTGTCATTTTTTGAAGTTACCACTACATCTTGAGTCTTTTCTTTCTGAAAGGCGTAAATTTATCAAACATGATACACACGCCTCCACCTACCAGACTTGTGATTATACAAGTATATGTACTGAGTTGAGTCAGAAAGACAAAGTGATTCCCTCGACTCCTATAACTATTGTAGTTAATGGGGTTCCTTCGATTCCTTCAGCTGCAACGGTTGTAGTATCAGAGGTTCCCGTCATTACTCCTATCCAACATGTGGTTGCTACTCAACCCATAGTAACGAACCCTTTCGGGTTTCTTTTTGGTACGCTTGGATACAATTCTCAGTCCATACCTTCGGTCTCTAACCCTTTCTCTTTTGGTATGCCAAATATGACATCACAACTTTCATCCTCCATTCCAGCGAATAATGTGAATCCTAGTCTTGGACCTGGGGGCATGGCTCCTCCACATACTCCTCTCTTGTTTTGTAGAAGTCATATTCCCAAAACGACTCCTATGGTTGGAATTCAACCTCATTTTCCTCCTAGGTCTAATCCTAGTCTCAATGCTCCTGGATGGAGTAATCAACTGGGCGTACAAGCTACTACCTATGTTCCATCCTTTTCCCCTTCCTCCTCCACGTTGATTCCGACTAATACATTTGTTATGACGAATCTACCTCTATCCTCCACATTTCCATTCGGGGGGAGTCAATTTCACATTATGGGCAACCCCATCCTAGAGCCACTCTAGCTAGGGGCAATGTTTATAACCCTCATTAAAACATTCCTACAGGTATGGTTTCCACACAGCCTCTTATGAATCATTTTGGAGGAGGATATTACCATACCGGACAGGGCACAAGGCCATGGTGTATACCAGAACCATGGATGCTCTACAGTCCCTCAACATCAATCTTTCCCGGGAGCATGGGATCAGATGTCGCAACCCCGGATCCCTTTTCTGGCCACGCTTAATTTTCCATATTTTTTGATATTAATGAATGACCCGGTACGTCACAATCCATCATGGCCCCCCGTCCCCACCAAGATTCCTTCAAACATTCTGAAATTCGAAGGAAAGAATAGCAAGGATCCAGGTGATCATGTTACTACTTTTCATCTTTGGTGCTCGTCCAATTCTCTTAATGACGATTCTATTCATTTGATACTTTTTGAATGCACCCTCATGTGGTTTGTAGCGAAATGGTACATTAGGTTACCAAGGGGAACGTACAAAAAATTTAATCAGATGGTTTTGTTCTTTCTCAACCACTTCCAGTTGTCGGTTCGTTACGATGTCGGCATAGAAATTCTTTCGGCCCTTCACCAAGATAAAGCCACACATATCTTGGACCATATCCAAGAGTGGCGTAGATGGAAGAGGTTGATTAAAGCCTACATTCCTCCATAGTTTATGTTGGAATGGTTCCTTAAATCACTATTTCCTTATATTTCGAAGGATGTTTCTACATATGGGGTAACATCTAAAGAGGAATTTATTTTCAAAGCCCAGCAATTGGACCTCATATATGCTCAATCTAGGATATTATACGAAATTCTTCCTGGCGCACCGAGGTCAAATTACGACCCTAGAAAAAAGCCTGGGCCTCATGTCGATGGCATCATAGACTCTACAAATGCTAAGTCTATAGACTTGGTGACAAACAAATTGAAGGAGTTGTCTCTAATCCATTCTGTAGCAGGAAAATCTTCATCTTTTTCCTCCACTCCCATTCATTCGGTAGATGTGCATTCTGTACAGTCGTCGACCAACCCAAATGGTAACTAGAAACCAAGCGGGAATAGAAATAAAGGAAGAGGTAATAATCATAAGGGTGGGATAAATATTAACAAAAACAAGGACAATTCTAACAATTATGGATTGAATAATAATGTTGGTGAGGGAAAGAAAGAAAAGAGGAAGGTGAAGTTTCCTTGTAAACTTTGTAAAGATGATCACCTTACCCACATAGTCCCCAAACCCAAGGAAGCCTCGAGGATCTTATCTCAACCACCCGCTGTGTTCACCAATCTATTTCCGCATAATCAATACGTGGCATCGGGATCCTCTAATACGAAAAATGCATCGAGTGGGAATCAAAACCCCTTGGCACATGAAGGTGATCGTCTCTACATTACTATGGTCATGTCTCATATTAATGTAGACACTCGATCTCGTGATTACAGTTCTTCACAGACTGTTGTAGGTCCAGAGTCTCCCTCTCCTCCGGAAACACTTTTGCAGATTGAAAAGCCAAAGCCTCCACCTTGTATTATGAAAGGAGTACTAAAACGCTTTTCCCACAACCCTAATGCTAGAGTTTCCCAGAACTGTTCGATTGTCGAAGATCTAGGTCAAAAACCTTGTGCGATGTCGACTTTGGAGGTGTTGCGGACATGTACTTCATAGAGGAATTCCTTGTTATCTGCATTAGGAGCTATAGACCCGTGTGGCTCAAAGGTTATTAAGTTTGATTTCACGGATGTTAAGCCTCACTTTCCTTACCACATGGCCTTTCAAATTCATGTGGATTTCTCGAAGTATACCATCAGACACATTGTTATTGATGAAGATGTTGCAACGTGTGTGATGTCCCTAGCCTGTTGGAAAGCCATTGGCTCTCCAACTCTCTCTCAATCTATGACTATGTTGACTGCATTTGATGGTCATTCTTTCTAACCCCACGGAATTATTCCCACCTTTTTAGTCCAGTTAGGTGGAAAGACAATGGAGATGGATGTCGAGGTGGTCGATGTGCCCCTTGACTATAATTTACTACTAGGGTATAAGTGGACTTATGATATGAATGTGGTCGTGTTGTTTGTTTTCTGCACTTTATGTTTTCCTCACGAAGGGAAAATAGTGATGAATGATCATTTATCCTTTACGCATGCTAGTCCTAATGCATCAGTTGGACCTTCGATCCCAGTGATTGACAATTCTCATCCGACAATTAAGGATATGGGTGTCGAAATGTATTCGTCCCTCATGGGTATGTTTGATTTCATGGCACAAATTCATCACATTTATTCCATGTCCAGTAGGTCTTCTTCGTTGATGAGGTCTTTTCCTTTCTGTAATTCATATTTCAACGATCCTTGGACCCTACCTTCCCTAACCATGTCCTATGAAGGTCAGTGACATATTGGAATGGCAATGCCACTATCAGCGACAGAGGTTGTGTATCAGGTTTTTCTTAACTCTACTACTGACCCATATCCTCTCTCCTCACAGAAGGACGATAAGGATCACGCTCTAGAGCCCGTATGGTCCACCTCATCGTCTTGTTGACATGATTTCCTCGATGATACTTTACCTTCGGATGAAGCAATATTAGAGGCCATGAATGGTCTCAATAGGCCTTGGGACGATATGCGGCATTGCTCTTATTTTCTCCCTGATATTGTTAGGATCGAGCATGACAATTTTAGATATACATTGAGTGATATGGTCAGTCATGCCATGGTTCCACTAGATACGCATGGTGTTTATGTCGAAGGAAACATGGCGAGTATTTCTCCTACTGTCATGATCGACATCTCTCAAACCTCAGTTAAGACTTCCACTGGTTTTTCTCCTTTTTAGTACATGGTGTGGAGTCGATCCTTCCGATTGAATCTGAAATCCCTTCCCTTAAAATGAAAATTGAGCTCCTACCTAAAACTTCCAATCTTGAAGAATGTCTCGTGCACCTAGAACGTCTAGATGAGCAACATAGAGATTCATCTACATCTATCGAAGCAAATAAATGATGTGTTAAGGTTTAGTATGGTAGGTCTTTCTGTCCTCGACAGTATGCCAAGGGTGACTTGGTCCTCCTATATTACCAAGCCAAAGAACCATTGGGGGTAGGAAAGATCAACCCCATGTGGCACAGTCCTTATATTGTGCGACATGTTTTAGAAAAGGGAGCCTATGAATTGGAGGATTATGAAGGGAATATGATAGAAGAGACCAGAAATGGGCTCTACCTTAAAATATATTATGCTTGAGCCCTTTGTGTCATTGAATTTCTTATCGATTTTTCCCTTGGTTGGCTGATGTCAACGGAGTCTTCAATTTACTTAGGAATCACAGACGATGTTAGTCATCATACAAGGTGTTAGCACCAGAAGTTTTTCCTAGGATGCTTTAGGAACAAGCCTAGCACACCTTAGATTAAAAATGATTTGGTAGGGGTTTTAAGATGGATAAATCTTTGCTCAGTTTGAAAGGGAATAATGATATGATCCGTTAATATCACTCACCTAAGTGAAACAATTCAAGTAAACAACACCGATGGCTATAAATTTAATATTTTAAGTGGTGTGATTGAGAGAAGGGGAAAAACAAAGACTGGTAAATACACCAATAAAAAATCTTGTCTTTAATGTCTTTATGCAACAGAGGAATAAAACTTTATCCATAATTCATTATAAATAAGATTTAATTAGGAAAACACCAATGTGGCAAAGATTACTAAAACCCTTTAAAGCAACCTTCTCAGCACAAAAAGCATTTGTCATAAGCTCGTATAACATCAGCAAAATGTTCAGAGGAAAACATGAAGATGATAAACAAAGAGAGATAACATACTAAGATCAATTTAATTAGAAGACGAAGTCTTTACATAGGCAATATAGATCAAAACAGTCTTAAGATATGTAATATCAAGCCAAAAACAGGGATTCAACCCCTCTGTAGCTCTCTCTCAGTCCCTCGGACTGAAATCCCCCCTTTTACATATGATTTTCCATGAGCTTTATAGATCTATGAGATAGAAAATAGATCCTAAAAGTTTGGATCTGATCTACTCAAAAGATACATAGATGACACCTCCTATGGTTGAATTTTCACTTAGTCAAATCAATAAGATTACAAAAAATATGAAAAATCAGTCCCATACCTAAAATCTAGGGTTTGAAATTTAAATCATTAAATACATTCAAATAAAATCTAATCTTTGATTATATTTAGAAAAATAATCCTCCTTGAACATCCATGTGCCTTCCTGACTTGTCACCTCATCTTGGTATGTGTGGAATCGAACTAAGGGCTAATTGTCCCATTTCACAACATATGGCGAATTTATGAAAAATGAGCTGTAAATATCTGCTTGTATCTCCCAAACCATGACACCTGTGTGAAAAATGAGTGACGTTTTGTATATGCGCTTGTGCTTGAGAATAGATCTCCATATCCTCATAATATGTGCCCAAAGATGATGACTAAAATAGGCAAATTCTTGTATTTTCAAATTTGAAAAATGAGATGTAAAGCTCTGCTTGTATCTCCCAAACCATGACACTTGTGTAAAACCCGAGTGAGGTTTTTTGAGATGATTTCATTCTTGATAAAAACCTCTTTCCATTTTTCAAAATACCTCTCCATATGGTCAGAGTATGAGTTTGAAATTGACTGCAAAAATGGTCATTTCCAGAAAATCCCTTGGTTTTTGTGTGGAGAGCTATGGGAACTTCCTGTAGCGACATACAAAAAACCAGTTTTGCACATTTTCAACTCGTTTCCTTGACCAGTTTACAGCTAATCATAAAAAAAAGAGGAATGACACCTTAGATACAAGAAACAAAAAAGGTTTCTTCAATTATCCATCATTTTTAGTCATAGTTTAGGATTTGTATAAGAGGTGAAGTTCTCAAACTGTCAAATCTACATGAAAAAAAGATGAAGTTGCTTCGGCCAACAAATCCAAACTATTTATTCTGGTCTACTGGGATTGAGAACGATTTTTCATTCTCGTGGGCTTATCCCTTTGGTGGATTGGCGCTTAACTTTGACAGTTTGTGGACTAATTGGAGATTGGGTCTGTGGGCCCAATATTATTTTAGCCAAATTTATTAATAAAAATAAATAAAAACCTTGCATAAAGGCCGAGAAGAAAAATTGGTTTAAAAACCAATTAAAATTCAAAATTTGAATCTTTCCCAAGAGAACCTGAAGATCTTAACCAAAAATGTGAATCTCGAGCATTTCCTACCAAAAATTGATGAAGGCACTACTGAAAGTTCCCGTAGCGAAATGTTTTCCTTGAAATTGCTCAAGACAAAAAGAGTGCTAACACAAGGAACTTGGCTTCCGTCTCTTGGGTCATTTACTCACCCAAGAGCCAACTAGTGTCTTCAGATGGCGTTTGTTTGGATCCATCAATGAATAATGGGGTTGAGTATAGCATCGTTATAGAGATTTTGCACGACGACATTTCAAATGGTGTTAGGTATTTAGAGTTTTTCCTGGACACCCAGTTAGTAGTATGTCAGTTAAATGGAAGTTACCATGTGCGAAACCCTACTCTACTTCGACAATTCCTACAGGTACAAATTTTGGAACAATATTTTGATTTCATTACTTATAATCACATACCTGGAAGTTCTAATTATGTATCTGACGCATATGTTAATTATGTTTTAGATTGGCATATGCCACATAACTAAAGTAAAGAAAACACATTTCATCAATGTACACATTGTAACATATTTAAGTAAAGCCAAGGACCAATGTTTTTATATTTCATACCTCCAAAAAATATGGTGCCGTAGTAAAAAATGGGTCTCAGACCCTCAAATACATATATGGCCAGTAGACATAATGACCACGACATCTACGCCTATTGCACTGGATGTGTATCATGATAACACACTATGGAATTTGCGAGACATCGGAAGAGTCGCACCCATGCATGGGGCACACCCATCACATGTTGTTACATAGCCTCTGGTAGTTCCTCCACCTAAACCATAGGAATCCTATGTGTCAATCGAGACAGGTTCCCTTTCACATTTTGTAGCACTCTCTCTGCATCTCTTCCCGCATTCTCATCTCCCAGGTTCCTCTGTTGATGTCATGGGAATCCATCTGGTCTTCACGGACCCACATCTGCATGACAAAACCGTTATTAATACTTGATACCATACAAAAAAAATTGCATTTTTAATTTTTGAAAACACAAAAAAATGAAATATATAAAAACTTTTCATACCTATATCACCGTAGGCGAATCCTAGTGGAAAAGGAATATCTGGATCTCCTCTGTAGTCGATCCCAACATAAGGGTAATCATCTATGCCTATCACCTGTCGATGCCACCAGAAGAACTCATCGTTGTAGGGGGTTGGTACCCTACCACCTCCTAACCACCTCATCACGTCGGTCCACCGTGACATGCCTCGATCGCACAGTCCATGTGGAATGACCTCTACTCTAGGGATCAAGCCTAGAACCCTCTCAAATAAAAAACTACGCAAGATGGATTCGAACTCAAAGTTTATTTTCCTCCCCTGTTTGCAATCTATCAATTGGCTCTTCATGTTAACCAGTAGTGAGGTGCACCAATCATAAAATGTGGGTCATAAACACTCCACTGCGTAAAACATGAGTGGCCTTGATGCTTGGTGCAATGAGGCTGACCCCGTGATCTGTGTAAGTACAAGAAAGATGATCTTTAAACTCAGTTTCTCGATCGCCCTATTGGTGAGTTGGCTCCCTACATTTTCTGTGTCTGCAACATAGTGGGTCAATGTAGTCCTATATGTTCATACCACCCCCAACTCCCTGAGCTTTGAGATTCACCACCTCGCCTCGATGGGAAAATCCTATTATAAAATAGATATCATATAATTCAATCCTCAATGGTTTCCCATCAATATTCAAGGCCTTTGTATCCAGATCCCAGAGATTACTAGCATTTGAAGTAACCTCACTTGAGCCTTCATTCCTTTGAGAGCCCAAAATTTCTAAAGTCCACATATTTTTAGAGCTAGTTGGGCCCCTGCATCTCTTTCCACTGTTGCATATACTTCCTCGTGCTCTCTCTCTCTCTCTCTCTCTCTCTCTCTCTCTCTCTCTCTCTCTCTCTCTCTCTCCATTACAGCACCATCTTGCCAAAGGAAAACCATTTTTTCAGTTAAATCCATTTAAAAACTTGTTTTCGTACTTGTACGCAGCCTGCAATGTTAACAATCGCATGTAGGGCCACATATACACAGGTAGGATTTTGTTTTCCCACATAAATGTCTCCATAGACGTGACCCGATAAACTATAGCTCATGTACACCCTAATTTATATAGTACACCCTCAAATACTCAAAAAATGAGGACTAAATTTAAAATTTAAACCACTAGAAATGAAGAGGAGGGAAATAACACTTACTTGGTCCAGACAATTGTCAATTCTATTAATTGTAGCTCCCTCAATCGACACTTGAATATCGTGGGAAAATTGGTCCAAAGTGCACTATCTGGGTAAAAAACTCAAATGGTATGGTAAAATTGGTTACTTTTACTATTAGTAGAAAATTTTTATCCACTTGATATAGTTTATGCCAATTTTTTGATCTAGTGGACTAATAGTGCAGTGGAAGGAGTTGGTTTTGGTGGTTTTGTCCAGGGATATTTTTTGTTTCTAGCATCATATCGCTCGTTCGTGACTTCGACAGGTATTTTCTTTTACCAACATAAAGGATAGGTTGTCACTCTGTCTTGCATATTTTCACTACCCTATGATTGTAATATTTATGCCTTAGGTATGAACCCATTTATTAGCAACACATAACCTTCTGACTACTACTAGAAGTGTTGTTATTACGTGGTAGAGGCTTACCAAACATGGGTTCCCTAGTTAAAACCTTTGTGTCATTTTGTGCCCATGCAAAAGTTATTTCCTAGGACCTAGAGTCCCTTATAGTTCCAACATGACTTTGCATTCGATCCCCATATTCTTATTCACAAGTATTCTGAGTTGTACCTATGGGACTCCCCCCCCCCCGAGTCTTATTTAAATTCTTTTCTAACTCTCTAGAAAAGAGAAAATATTTTTGAGTGAAATTGTCTCTTTCACACTCATTAAATGGCTTTGAAAGGGCGTCTATTTGGTGTAATTTTAACCCTTTTTCGGACCAACTAGACTAATTTTGAAAAAGGAATACTCTAGTCATCATTAGCTAGAAGAGTTCTCATGGGTATTTTTTATACTTTTTTGGGCCTAGAGGACTAAATCTACGAAAAAGGAAATTCTTTGGATTTAAGTTGTAATTGCATTCATCCTCTTAATTGCAGTATTGAGCCTATTTATGGTTCCCTTTTTATCTTTATAATCCTCCTAACTCAACAATTTTCATCACTAGCCAAGAAGAGCCTTATTTATATCCTTTGTTTCTTGACACCTTGTACCCTAAGAGGAAACATTCCCTCGAGTATCCATGCCTTGCATGCACCTACTTGCATTGAGCATAGTATGTTCCACTATTGGAATTAGTTTCTTACTTGTGACACTCGTTTCCTCCATTGTATCATAGCATTCATTTTCCTATAAAAAAAACAAAAAATATTATCTCATATTGGCAGCAGTTGTGTCGCCTTTGAACATAGCACAAACTTTTGAGTCCACTTGTCATCTGAAGTTTGGGTTTAGCATGACCTTAGGAAGTTGCGCTCGTTACTTAGATTTTAATCCTCCAACTGGTTAGTCTTCCAGTCCCCATGGAGAGTTTGATTGATGCCTCCTACATCACGAAGTTTCATTATCAAGTCTAAGTTGTTGGAGTCCTCCATATGTCTCATGTTCTTGTTCAAAGGATGTTTATAAGCCTATGTTGGGAATTTCTCAGAACTCTTGAATTTTCATGTCGACCATACCCTTGGTGTGTCTCAGAGTTACATGAAGTTGTAGTCCTACCGTGCACCCTGGTCCTACTTTCATTATGTGTAGGTCACCTTGAACCCAATCATCGACGTCTCCTCATTGGTTGCTAACTGGGGGTTTCCCTTGTGTTCGATGAAAATAAATATATTCAAACATTGGGATTCATGCAGTGTCTTGGATGCCATTATCCTTATTGGTTTTTCCCTCGCCTTTGTCGATAGTTTTACTTATTGAATTCTATTCATAGGGTATTTTTCGTGCACTACTTGCATCTACTACATGCGAAAGATGCAGGGTCATTGGTTCGTGAACATCCTCTTCGTCTGAGTTCCTCCAAATCATCAAGCTATTGCTTTGTACCTCATGTTGACTGATGAGAGATGCCTTAATTCTCTCCTTTCAACGGGTCTCTTTCCATCAACTTCAGCTCATCTATTATGGAAACTAGGCCTAGAGTCCTATGAGTACCTAGAGGCTTGCAATCATTAGTGGCAGGTTCTCCTACCATCGACAATTGGGAACAATTAAATGTCTCATGTTCAATGGATTCTTCAAGTGTTCGACCCCAACACCTTTATTCACAGTTATAAGAATGTACTCGATGCCTCGATAACTAATTTCCTTATCGGTAGGATGTCCTGCATTTGTTAACGGTATACATCAATGACTAATAATCAAACAAAGTCCCATTGTGTTCGACCTCAAATCCTCTATTCACATGATGTAGACTTCAACCTTTGGCAAATCGTGTAGAATAAATGGAGCATCAGTTTACAGTAGAATCTTTCCTGAGTTGTTTCTATCGTTCATTGGGCCTGTTCAGATTTATTTTGAGATTGGTTTTCACTGGGCCTTGTTCATGACTATGACATCCCATGGCATGTATCTACTCTATATTACTTATTCATGGCCATGAACAGTTGTTTGATATATTTCCAAATGGATTTGCAGTGTATTTCAAATTGGAAGCCATGTGTACAAAGTCATTATGGATTGGAATATTCTCATGATCAACTAGTTCTTTCAGCTGAGTCTCCATTACTCCACTTCTGGGAATTATAATGTATTTTAGCCATCCCAGATACCCCTCTAACCTCACACATTAGAGGGCATCTGTTATAGCATGTTTTTCCTCATCCCATGCAACTTGATTAGAGGGAATTTCCATTTACCTATGCATACTAGAAGTCCCCTTTGGCACTTCCTAGAGCCAAAAAATCATATTTTTCCACATATACGCACCCTACAAGTTAGATAGCATGAGTATGCACAGGTTTCACCACTACAGCCTGTGTACATCGAGTTTGGTCCTCAAAATCAAAAATGGTGTCGGGTTTCCATGTCACATCATGGGATCCATGATCCTTGACCTTCCATATATTGGAAACATTCCTATTCGTCCCTTCAGTTACATTTGAAGGCTATAAATTGGGCCATACCCAAACCGTGGAAGAGGGGAGAATTCAACTTTTGAGAGAAAAGATAGTCTGGAGAAATTTTCACTTCACATTCAGTCTACATCCCTTTATCCTTGAAAGTATGAACACATTGTTTATCCCCCAAGCTCTTCCCTCTTTGATGGAGAACCTCATTGTCTCTCTTATATGAGCTTAACTTTGGTGGAGGATTTAAGTGGCGGAGGACCAGCTGGAAGGGAATTAGTTTCTCGGTTACGAGACGTGACAACACCGATGTTTGTTACTTATACACTTTTGTTGATCATTTTTTAATAGAAATACTCTTTTCACGTCCAATCAATATCTTGCAAATATTTGAATTGTTATTCCATGGGCATATTTGTTATGAATGTTAATGGATTATGCTATTGTATGTGCTAACATTATATATTATCACCATATGCTTGCATATCTTTTTTGTTGAGGACAAGTTGCAGGTATAAATCTTTGAGTTGCGTTCTCAAAAGTGGTCTTCATCGAACGTCCGGATCAGGTAGGCTCTTTATCTTGTTGTGTTAGCATTCTCATTTATATATCATACTTGGGATTAGAGTTTATTTATATAGTCATTCCGTCTATTGTGGTTTACCCCTTTCCATAGAGTGATTTTACTCGTAACACTAGGGTACTAGGATTATACATAAATAATCACTCAAATCTAGGGATCTAACAATTTCTCACTAGATTTTGGGAAATGTCCTCAAACTAGAGAAGAATCATTTCGTAAAACATTTAAATTATGACAAAAAATAAATTGAACTATTTGGAAGATAGGGTGGAGTCCTCAAGACTTGGATTTTGTAACAATACGAAATAAGTGTGTCATTACATGCATGTGAGTGGTGGCCAGATGACTATGTTCCACGGAAGTATGGATGCTCATTCAACTAACAAAGTCTTAAAAACTTTGCAACTGAGTGGATATCAATGATGGGAAGTTTGAAACTGATCGACATTAATCATACCTTCAATCAGACCTTTTATTGAATTTCAATTCAAAATATATTATGAATTACCAATTAATTTACATGAAAATTTGAATATAGAAGTGAAAGCAAAATTTGTAATAATAATAATAATAACAAAAGTAAAATGAAAAAGAGTCTGCATTTACATGGGGGGCATAATTGTGATGTCCTCCCATTAGTTTCCTTACACCCACACAAAAAATCCTACCACCAACACCGCCACTTTAACCTCTAAAAGCTAAAAGGAAAAAGACAAACTGTAATAGATGAAGTTAAAACAAGAGAGTAAGAACCCTTACTAACAATGAATGTGGGTGTAGGCTAATTTTATAGTAAATGTGTTTATTTATTTATTTTAGATACAATAATAATTTATTTGAGTT
>JASDQU010737330.1:14414-52648 GCA_032191745.1 Picea mariana | reverse complement strand
TTTGTAACAATACGAAATAAGTGTGTCATTACATGCATGTGAGTGGTGGCCAGATGACTATGTTCCACGGAAGTATGGATGCTCATTCAACTAACAAAGTCTTAAAAACTTTGCAACTGAGTGGATATCAATGATGGGAAGTTTGAAACTGATCGACATTAATCATACCTTCAATCAGACCTTTTATTGAATTTCAATTCAAAATATATTATGAATTACCAATTAATTTACATGAAAATTTGAATATAGAAGTGAAAGCAAAATTTGTAATAATAATAATAATAACAAAAGTAAAATGAAAAAGAGTCTGCATTTACATGGGGGGCATAATTGTGATGTCCTCCCATTAGTTTCCTTACACCCACACAAAAAATCCTACCACCAACACCGCCACTTTAACCTCTAAAAGCTAAAAGGAAAAAGACAAACTGTAATAGATGAAGTTAAAACAAGAGAGTAAGAACCCTTACTAACAATGAATGTGGGTGTAGGCTAATTTTATAGTAAATGTGTTTATTTATTTATTTTAGATACAATAATAATTTATTTGAGTTTTATATATGGCAAGGATGTATTGAAAATCCTAGATGGATCTAAATTTTAAAAATATTGATGAGAATTCCCAATCATAAAAACTTCATTTGATACACAATTAAGATGGGATGTGCTTTAGCAATATACTAACTAATTTAAATTTATATTTTTAGTGCAATCCAGTATGAAAGTAAAGAAAACACATTTCATCAATGTACACATTGTAACATATATAAGTAAATTCGAGGACCAATGTTTTTATATTTCATATCTCCAAAAAACATGGTGTCATAGTACAAAATGGGGCTCACACCTTCAAAATGCATATATGGTCGGTAGATATAATGACCACGGCATCTATGCTTGTGGCGCTGGATGTGTATCATGATAACACACTACAACGTTTACAAGATGTTGAAAGATTCACACACACACATGAGGAAAAACTCACCACTTGTCCCTTCATAGCCTCTGGTAGATCCTCCACCTAAACCATAGAAATTTTGTGCATCAATCGAGATAGGTTCCCCTACACATTTTATAGCACTCTCTTCGCATCTCCTCCTGCATTCTCATCTCCCAAGTTCCTCCATTGATGTCATGGGAATCCATTTGGTCATCGCAGACCCACATCTTCACGACAAAACCATTATTAATACTTGATACCATACAAAAATATTTGCACTTTTTATTTTTGAAAAACATAAAAAAGTGAAATATATAAAAACCTGTTATACCTATATCACCATAGGTGAAGCCTGGTGGAAAAGGAATATATGTATCTCCTCTATAGTCGATCCCAACATAAGGTTAGTCGTCTATGGATATCACCTGTCGACGCCACCAGAAGAAGAACTCGTCATTGTAAGGGGTTGGTACCCTACCACCTCTTAACCGCCTCATCACATCGGTCCACTGTGACATGGATGGATTGTGCAGTCTGTGTGGAATGATCTCTACTCCGAGGATCGAGTCTAGAACCCACTCAAAGAAAAAACTACACAAGATGGATGCGAACCTGAAGTTTCTTTTCCTCCCATGTTTGCAATCTGTCAGCTGACTCTTCATGTTAGCCAATAGTGAGGTGCACCAATCATAAATTGTGGGTCGTAAACACTCCACAATATAAAACATGAGTGGCCTTGATTCCTGTAGCAACGAGGCTGACCCTGTGATCTGTGTAAGTACAATAAAAATGATCTTTAAACTCGAGGTCTTGATCTCCCTAATGGGGAGTTGGCTCCCTACTTTTTATGTGCCTACAACACAGTGGGTGGAAATGTAGTCCTCTATGTTTATACGACCCCCATCTCCTAGGGCTTTGAGATTCACCACCTCGCCCTGAAGAGAAAATCCTGTGATAAAATGGATATCATCTACTTCAATACTCAATGGTTTCTCATTGAGATTGAAGGGATTTTTATCTGGATCCCAGAAGTTTACTAGCATTTGGAGTAACCTCACTTGAGCCCTCATTCCTTTGAGATCCCAAAATTTGTAAAGTCCACATATTTTTAGAGCTATTTGGGCCCCTGCATCTCTTTCCACTATTGCATCTACTTCCTCATGCTCTCTCTCTCTCTCTCTCTCTCTCTCTCTCTCTCTCCATTCAAGCACCATCTTGCCAAAGGAAAACCATTTTTTGAGTTAAATTCATTTAAAAACTTGTTTGCAGACTTGTACGCATGTTGCAGTGTTAACAATCACGTGTAGGACCACATATACACGGGCAGGCTTTGATTTTCCCGCGTACATGTCTCCATATACATGACCTAATAAATTGTATCTCGCGTACACCCTAATTTATATGGTGCACCCTCAAATACCCAAAAAATGAGGACTAAATTTAAAATTTTAACCACTAGAAATGAAGAGGAGGGAAATAGCACTTACTTGGTCCAGACGGTTTCCAATTTCGTTGATCGTAGCTCTCGCAATCGACACTTGAAGATCGTGGGAAAATTGGTCCAAAATGCACTATGTGGGTAAAAAACTCAAATGGTATGGTAAAATTGGTTAATTTTACTATTAGTAGAAAATTTTTATTCACTTTATATAGTTTATGCCAATTTTTTAACCTAGTGGACTAATAGTGCAGTGGAAGGAGTTGGTTTTGGTAGTTTTGTCTAGGGATTTTTGTTGTTTCTAACATCATATCATTCGTTTGTGACTTCAGCAAGTATTTTCTTCTACCAACATATAGGATAGGTTGTCACTCCATCTTTCATATTTTCATTATCCTATGACTGTAATCTGTATTCCTTAGGTACGAACCCATTTATTAGCGACACATAACCTTCTAAGTGCTACTACAAGTGTTGTTATTACGTGGTAGAGGCTTACCAAACATGGGTGCCCTAGTTAGAACCTTTGTGCCATTTGTTGCCCATGTAGAAGTTATTCCTTAGGACTTGGAGTCCCTTATAGTTCCAACATGAATTTGTGTTTGAACCCCATATTATTACTCATAAGCATTCTGACTTGTACTAGGATTATACATAAATAATCACTCAAATCTGGGGATCTAACAATTTTTCCCGAGATTTTGGGAAAATGTCCTTAGGATAGAGAATAATCATTTTGTAGAACATTTAAATTAAGACAAAAAATAAAGTGAATTATTTGGAAAATAGGGTGGATTCCTCGAGACTTGGAGGTTGTAACAATATGAAATAAGTGTGTCATTACATGCATGTGAGTGGTGGCCAGATGACTATGTTCCAAAGAAGTATGGATGCCCATCCAACTAACATAGTCTTAAAAACTTTGCAATTGAGTGGATATCAATGACAGGAAGTTTGAAACTGATCGAAATTAATCATACCTTCAATCAGACCTTTTATTGAATTTCAATTGGAAATATATTATGAATTACTAATTAATTTATATGAAAATTTGAATATAGAAGTGAAAGCAAAATTTGTAATAATAATAATAACAAAAGTAAAATGAAAAAGAGTATGCATTTACATGGCAGGCATACTTGTGATGATGTCCCGTCAATTTCGTTACACCCACACAAAAAATCCTACCACCAACACCAACACGACCACTTTAACTTCTAAAAGATAAAAGGAAAAAGACGAACCGTAATAGATGAAGTTAAAACAATAGAGTAAGAGCCCTTAATAACATTGAATGTGGGTGTAGGCTAATTTTATAGTAAATGTGTTTATTTATTTATTTTAGATACAATAATAATTTATTTGAGTTTTATATATGGCAAGGATGTAAATACATAAAAAGACACATACGTTATGTTGACGCAAGTAGTACGACATATGCCACGAATCCAACTAAAAGACTTGATCAATCATTCAAGTCAATCTGGAATGGGATGTGTTTGCTGGATATATTTAGAAATCTAAGGGAAAACGCAAAAAGTTGGTGGGGTAGGCACCAAAAGTAAGCAGAAATTACGGTAGGCAAGGCACGCCACAATTTTGTTGGTCAGTTTTCTTTAATTTGTTTTTATTGTTATGTGAAGGTTGCCCTCTTGTTACGCTTTCATGGACACAATCCTTTACGGATTCTACATGTTTTCGGGAAACAAAACCCAATCCCAATCCCATACTTTTTCGACAATGCCCATTGTTGCCTAATCGTAATCATCCTCCCTATCCTCATATGAGGTAGGTAACTTCATGTCTATTAATTCCCAGAAAAATTGCACCCACAAGATACTCATTTCATAAGGATACTCAAAGAATATCTCAACAATATAGATTCTAATCTTAATTCCAACCTTAATTCGGTTGCAAGTTGTCACCATTATCCACCAATATTAGTTTTATTAGTACACTTTACATGGAAAGATCTGCAAGTCGCTGGATAGGAATGAGGGATTAAAGCAAGAGGAAAATGTGGGAACATGCCACAACTTCCACCAGCATGGATGCTCCAATGAGGGCTCAACCAAAAGAAATGAATGGGATGGTGCAGGTGGTATCAGAACAAATTGCAAGTGCAAATGATAATGTTACTATGAGTGTAGGAGGATCCTTTGATACTTTTCAGACAGATGGGATTCTTATCTTGTACAATAGAACACATGGACTACTCATGAGAGATGAAAATATGGAAATATTACGCCACCAAATATCTGTTTATGCAACCATTTCTCACCAACTTGTTGAAATGCACAAGGCCATTATGGCGTAGCAAAGTGCTTTACCTAGTCGGTCACCTTTCAACAACTTTGAATTTCATTAATGTTAAAATGAATGGCCACTCTTAGTTAGTTGATTGATATGCTTTATTTTCTATAATCCTTTGGTCATTGTTGAATATAGCATGCACACACTTTGGTCCTGTAATCTGAAAACATGGGCATTTTTTATTAAAATGTTTTCCCATAGCTTATTATTTTAATAAAAACTTACAGAAATAGTGTGTCAAATTACTAGTGAGATGGTTATTACTGTTCTTTTTTAAAGACACACAATTCCAGTAATCTGTTTTTGGTTAGTAATTTGTATAGAAGAGAAGAATATAATCACCAAATAACTCATTTTGCATATTATTGATGAATTTTAATTCGGCATCCCCAACCATAAGAATCAATCTACCTTTTTGGTGATATTCACGATTGGAGTGTTGAAGTATTTTTGATTTGTAATCAGAAAGCACATCTGAATTTTTGAAATCTTACAATTATTTTATGCTGATGATTTTGAAACCACGAAATATGACCACCTTCTAGAAATTGACTTCTTTTGTCTCAAAAATCACTTATGTCCTAGAAATTAGGATGGTATGTGCAAATATTATGTGTTTTGTGGCTGCACTCTCTCCCATAGGGAAATAGATTAACATTAAGTTATTTAGTTCCTTGAGTTGTTGAATTGGTTTGAGGAATTAACTGTGTCCATTGTTTTTCATGGACATAGTCAATTCTCAAAATGAGGTCAACCACAGATGAACATTTTAAACTTAGAATACTCACCAATCTCTAGCTTATCTTAATATGGATAAATCTAAACCATTTTGAAATTTTGCAAACCATTTTGGATTTCAGAGAAATTGAAAACAATGTTGAGCCAATTTACAATTTGAGATTGAACTATTTATGGGCAAAGACCAAAGCTGGGCAATAGCACCCTTTTATGTTTGTTATGTGAAGACACTATGTCCAACCATTCTTCATGTGATAGTAATTAAAGCATAGTCTTTTCCCTCTCATCTCGGATTCAATACATTAGACAAACATGTTATTACCTCTTTACTCACTACTATAGGCAGTGAGGTGCACTCAGCAGCTGAGAATTAGAATGTTAATGGGTGTAAGGAAAAAACTCACTCTTCATTATTTTTTCATTTGTTATTTTTTTTTAAGGTAAGATTGTAATTTGAATGAGAAGAACTTTTTTTAAGTTCCAGAGAGTCTTTTAACATGAATTCACCTTTTTAGTATTCTGATTTTGTGAGTTCATTTCATTGCTTTGCAAACATTTAAGAATTACTTCAGAATAATAAGACTAAGTTACCTATCAGTAATTTTGGCAGTGTTTTTCTGATTCCATTTTATAAATATGACACACTTGTTGATTAATTGGGTTGGTTGTCATTGATGCCAACCCTTGAAGAAAGTCCAATAGCGAATTCTGGTAACACAAAGGTTTGGGTAATGGAACCAAGTTTGTTTGATGTATAATGGTATGAGTTTTGATATATTTGCAGGTAAGACTATTCTAGATGGATAGTACATGTCATGCCATTCTGGTGGTTTGTTGAATGTCACATAACTCCTCACGGTTAGAGAGTTATGACCATGTGAAGTTGGAGAACCCTCATGACTCATCTAGAAGCACCAAAAGGTCAAAGTAGTCAAAGTGCTTGCAAGGAAGAGATTATTTAACTAATTAAGTGAAGTGACAAAGTAAAAAATTGTTATTTAAATAATAAAGTGAAGTGACAAAGTCAAAGAGGATTATTTAAATAATAAAGTGAAGTGACAAAGTCAAAGAGGATTATTTAAATAATAAAGTGAAGTGACAGAGTCAAGGAGGATTATTTAAATAATAAAGTAAATGGAGAACTTTCTAATTATGGAAAGTGGTTATAAGAAGGTTAACCCTAAAATGAGGAAAATGAATTAAGTGGTCAAGTGGCTATTGGATACATGGAGAAGTGGCAAATTGGGAAAAGTTGGACATAGGTGACTATGTGGACAAAGTGGCTATGTGTGCAAAGTGGCCTAGAAGATGCTTCTAAGGAAGCTACTTGGAGAGTATAAATAAGAGGCAACACTCTCTCATTTTTATCACACTTGAACATATTGAATATCTACAGGTGACTCGGGTAACCAAAGGATATCTAAGACGAATTTTAGAGGGAAGGTGAAGTAAAGAAGGTCGAAATTCAAGGGAGGATAAATTCTTTTGATGATTCTTTCTAAGGTATGTTATTTACAAGTCATCTCACCATTTTAATAATAATGTTTTTTCTACAATGATTCAGACCGTTAAGTTGGGAGGCCATTGAGGAAACATATCCAAGTAGTTGTTAGGGTTTGTGGCTAGTCCTCAAACTAGTCTAAAATAGGTGTTTTGGGTAAAAACGTCATAACTTCTTCATAACAGATCCAAATTTAGTAAGACCAAATGTGTTGGTTAGAGTAAAGCCTTTAGTATTTTGTGTACATTTTTTAGATACATACAACAAATATTTCGTGCGGAGCACACTCCATAAGTTCACTCTCTAGAATAAGCCAGAATTCAACAAGGTATGTCATTTTTGCTATAACTCCTTTTCTAAGAGGTTCCAAGTAGTGACACCTGGAGGAATTGCATAAAACACACTAAAGAATATTGTGTAATATTTTCATATCTTTATTCATTACAGGTACATAGTTATGATTATTTCAAGTTAGGGTTGTTGACTAATCCAAAACTAGTCAGGTGAGACTAAAGTAAAGTTTGATGAAAATGCTAGTCTCTTGTTAAGGAAGGTTTGCAGGTATGTGATCATATACACCAGGTCTATCACAATGTTACAAATCAGATTTGGATGATGAAATTGATGAGGGATTTTGGTTGAGGTATGTTATAGATACAGGTTGTTTGGTTGATGTTGGTGCATGTTTGATGCACTTTTTTATGGTACATGATGATTACAGGTTGGTGCATGGTTGATGCACTTGTTTATGGTATAGGCTGATTACAGGTTGTTTGGTACATGTTGGTGCATGGTCGATGCACTTGTTTATGGTACATGTTGATTACAGGTTGAGGTATAGGTTGGTGCATGGTTGATGCACTTGTTTAAGGTACAAATTGATTACAGGGAAGTTGTACAAGTTGGATGCAGGTCAGTGGTACAAGTTGGTACAGTTTTACAGAGGTATATCTCACAGTGATAGTGTGACAGTGGTTTCATTATTCTACTTCTATGTCAAGGTAGTTGGATGAGGCAAGGATGGGTGGTTGTAGCTGGAGAACATAGGGGGTTGTAGCCTCCTTCTGGTTGTAGCTAGAGAATTGGGGAGTTGGAGCTTCCCTCAGGTTGTAGCTTGAGAAACTAGGGGGTTGGAGCCCCCTTCCCATTGTAGCTGGAAAACAAAGGAAGTTGGTGCTTCCAATGAATGTAATTCTTCAAGACATATAANAAGGGGGGGTTGTAGCCTCCTTCTGGTTGTAGCTAGAGAATTGGGGAGTTGGAGCTTCCCTCAGGTTGTAGCTTGAGAAACTAGGGGGTTGGAGCCCCCTTCCCATTGTAGCTGGAAAACAAAGGAAGTTGGTGCTTCCAATGAATGTAATTCTTCAAGACATATAAGAAAAATCATTATGTGGTTTTCTCCCCATTTGGGTTTCCACGTAAAAACACTGGTGTACTGTGTATGTGTATGATTGCTCATTTGTTCATCGTTTATTTACTCTGCAATTATTGGATGATAATGCTACATTGATATAACACTTACATTATATGGTTAAAAAGGATATTATTTCTCTATTATTGATTCACTCCCCCTCTCAGTAATCCAACAATTGGTTTCAGAGCAGGTTCCTCCAGAATTCAGTTTAACCACTGAAAGGTAGATCATGGAGAGAAACAACATGTATAAAAATGGAATACCACAATTTGATGGAAAAAGGTATGCATTTTGGAGCATAAGGATGAAAACCTATATACAGGCACATGGATTTGAAATTTGGCAATCAATTGTAGATGGATACAAAGAACCAGCACTTCTGTCGACAAATGAAAAAGTAATGAAACTCGGTCAGAATAATTCCAAAGCCACAAATGCACTTCTGAATGGTATTTGTGAATCGATATTAACCAAAGTTGCACATTGTAAATTCGCTAAAGATATTTGGGATAGATTTCAAAATATTTATGAAGGAGATTCAAAAGTCAAAGCAGCAAAGCTTCAAACTTACAGATGTCAGTTCGAACAACTAAATATGAAGGAATATGAGAATATTGCAGCTTACTTCTTACGAGTCGATGAAACGGTAAATGCAATCATAGGATTGGGAGAAGAAATCAAAGAATCTGTAATTGTTCAAAAGGTAATAAGATCTCTCCCTGTGATATTTGACCCTAAGATATTAGCACTAGAAGAAAGTGTAGATCTAAACTCAATAAGAATGGATGAATTGCATGGAATCTTCACAACATATGAAATGAGAATTGAACAAGAAAATCCAGATATAAAATAAGCAGCCTTCAAAGCATCCAAAAGGCCAAAGAAAAAGGGAAAGAAAAAGGAAAAAGAGCATAGTAGCAGCAGCGACATCATGGAAGATGATGAAGAAGTGGCCAACTTTGTCAGAAGATTTAACAAGGGAACCAACGACAGATATAGAGGTAAGCTTCCTTTGATTTGTTTTAATAGTGATGGTATTGGTCATTTTTCTAACAAATGTCCTCATAAGAAAAATAAGAGACATGATGAAGATTACTCAAATAACAAACAAACATATAAAGGAAAAAGAACCATAAAGAAAATTTTCAAGAAAAGCTTATGCACCAAAGAAGACATCTCATCATTAGATGAAGATGAAGTCAGTGACAGTTAGACAGAAAGAGTTCTATTCATGGTAGTATAAGACTCTGATAAAGAAGACACTGAAGAAGAATATGAAGAGGCCGAAGAAGAATATGAAGAGGCAGAAGTTGACTATCGAGAAGAATTTTTGTGTGACATAGAAGTTATCAGAAGAGAAAAGAAGAAAAACAAGAAGCTACAAGTGGAACTAGACAAGAAAGAAGACACTCATGAACTAGAACAAATGATCACAAATTTGAAGGTTCAAATAGAAGAAGATAAAAGAATTGAAGAAGCACTCAAAGAACAACTAGAAGGAAGAAACATGATCATTGGAAATTTGGAAGTAGAGATTGTCACATTAAGAAAGGATATTCAAAAGAAAAATATGCAGAACAACTAAAAAGTTTTGGATGACATTATCAGCATTCAAAAACTTCATCATGACAAGTTCGGACTTGGATACAATCAGACAGAAAAGGGATCAAGCTCCAAAACAAAAGAACAAGAAACATATCCAAAAAGCTATGCAAAAACAATCAAAGGGGATAGGAAGGTCTACAAAAAAAATTATAGGGACACTCCTGCATCGAGAAGATTTAGATTTCAGAATCAACGATCGATAGAAACAGATAGGCCTTAGGAAGAAGAAGGATTCATAAGAGCACCTCCTTTCAGAAGATCTTCAACTCCCAGGTATCAAACTATATTTTTTGGTTTATGTTATCCATGTAATAATTTTTGACATAAAGCAAATTCACATTTGTTGAACTTTCCAATATAATTTCACATGAGTTGACCCGAGCCAGGGCTCTTGATCCTGCCAAAACTAGGTTTGCTATTGGTTTAGGGCTCCATGAGATCTAAAAGGGGTGGCGATCATCTGCCTCTCCCTCCACCCTCAGTGGATGAAGATGCCTTCAAACATTTTCTCATAGACAAAGGCAAGAAACCCGCCTTCGTTCTACCCCCCAAGTTTCAAAAAACTAGATGATGTTCTAATCATCGTCCTTCCTCCAAAGAAACCAATGTTGATCGCAATGTCTTTGGCAGATCAGGCTCTGGTGGGACAGTTCCTCAGGCTTTGGCCCTTGCCTCGCACTATCGAAAATTAGATCCAGAAGAACTGGCACCCTCTGATTACCAGCAGTGTCACCTGCTATGCAATTGGTTGAGGTTTTTTTCTATTCAAATTCATCTCCAAAGACGATCACGACCTGATCTTCAGAAATGGACCCTATTTCATGGGCCCTCAAGGGTTGTATCTAAATCGATGGACCCTCGACTTCAATCCTTCTCTGGATGTACCTAAAGCAATCCTAGTATGGGTCAGGCTCCATAATCTTCTGATCCATTGTTGGACACCCTCCTCGCTGCAAACCATTGGCAATGGGCTAGGCAAGTACATTGACAAAGAAAACCCCAAAGATCAATACTCATGTTCTCGTATCTGTGTTGAAGTCGAATTAGAAGATGGATTACCAAAATCCATAAAATTGACTATAGGTGATTGGCAGCACTTCTAGAAGATAGACTATGAACAACTTCCATTCAAATGCAGACATTGCCACGAGTATGGGAATTTCCAGAAGAACTGCCCAAAAATTCCTTAATCCCAGCAAGAAAAAGATTCGGAAGAGGGGTAGAAACAAACCAAAATACATAAGGAAAATCCTAAATCTCGACCACGCGGAGAGGGGATAAACCTTAATCCCCCCCAAGCTAGAAAGGAAGCTTCGATGTAAAAAAACAGCTTAAACCTGGTAATATTTTTTCCATCCTGAAAGAGTCAGAAACTGAAGGAAACATGGTTGAAATTGTTCCACCCATCACCCCTTCCTCCCCAGAAAAATAAAGAGAAGACAATCTTCCATATTACAACGTGCCCCTCCCCCAAGAAGTCCCATCCACCTAGCAAGATCAACGAACAGAGGAAGACCTGTCGGAAGAAGAAGAAGGGGAAATAGACTCAATATAAAACACTAAGAAAAATTCAAAGAGAGGAAGAAAATCAACAAAGGAACGCACAGAAGAAGAAACTTATAAAGACAAGTTGCAAGGAGGACAATCTACCCTGGAAGGGTTGTTCAACCCCATAATAACGAGGCAACAAGGGCAGTTCTGTAAAGGAACTGCCACCACCAGCAAAGATAAGTAATGAAGGTCATCTCCTGGAACTGTAGGGGTCTAGGGAGAAAACAAAAAGATGAAGCAATGAAATATATAATGTGCATAGCCACCCTAGATTTCCTCTTAGTCCAGGAGACCAAGTTGGAGGAACAATAGTTCTTCCAGACCAGAAATTCATTCTGAAATTTAGGAGAAGGAATAGCAGTAAGCTCTTGAGGTGCCTCGGGCGGCCTAGGCACTCTTTGGAATCCCAACAAGTTTGGCCTGATCCACTCCCTCACATGTCCACATTGGATATTCACAAATCTTTTCCATAAAGATACGGGCCTCTAGGTAAGTCTCTTCAACATTTATGTTCCAGTTCTCCTTGTAGAAAAAAAAGATTGTTGGAAGTCTATTCAAGATTTCCTGCAGCTACATTGCCCCGAGAATATGATTCTAGAGGGGGATTTGAATCTTACCCCAACTGCCCAGGCAAAAAAGGGGGAACCCCAGTCAGAGACCCTCTCCAAGAAACAATTGATAAACTAATATTGGATTGGGACCTGGAAGACATTAAGCCTCCCAAAGGACTGTTCACATGGTCCAATAGAAGAATAGGCCCAAGACATATAACCACTCGTCTTGACAGATTTCTAGCTCAACACTCTCTCCTTCTTCTTGGGATTAACCTTGACTCCTCTATCCTTCCTTTTAATGCCTCTGACCACAAACCAATCCTGTCATCAATCATGCAAGACCGCAACCTGGGCCCCATCCCTTTTCGGTTTATCCCCTCCTGGATTCATCAAGAAGGGTTTCTAGATCTTGTCTCCTCAGTCTGGAAGGATTCAATCACAGGCTCACCCTTCTTCATTTGGGAAGAAAAGATGAGGAAACTAAAAGAGGATCTTAAATCCTAGGCTAAAACTCTCAAAACCCCCCTCCATCAACGACTGGAAGCACAACACGCCCTGGAACAACATCAAATCCAGGCAGATTCCCTCCCTGTAGACCCCTTATCTTTGGAAAAGAACACCAGCTGCACAGAAACCTCCATCGGGATTTTCGACAGGAGGAGGATTATTGGCGGCAGAAATATAGAAGCCTATGGCTCCAAGCAGGGGATAAAAACACCAGCTTCTTCCACAAACAGGCGGAAGGTCGAAAGCAATTCAATTCTATCAAAGAAATCCGCTCCCAAGAACAAATCCTTTCCAATTTTGAAGACATTAAGCAAGCAGCTCATATACACTTTAGAGATATCTATACAAAATATCCCCCACCCCCATAATCTTTCACCCGCGATGTCCTAAATTTGATTCCCAAATGGGTCTCCATGGAAGATAACTTGGCTCTCACAACACCGATCTCTAAAAAATAAATCAAGAAAGATATAGCCAATATGGAGCCTGACAAAGCCCCAGGTCTAGATGGATTTATGACCCGGTTCATCAAAGTCTACTGGAAAATAATTAAGAACGATCTCCACAAAATGATTCAAAAATCACAAACCTGCAGCAAGATTGGAGGAACCACCAACTCAGCTTTCCTATCCCTCATTCCAAAGGAAAAAGGATCCACTTCCTTTGATCGATTTACACCAATATCCCTCTACAACATCGGTTACAAAGTTATCACTAAAATCATGGCCAATCAAATAAAAAACATACTGTCATCAATGATACTTGAAAATCAAGGGGGCTTCATCAAGGGAAGAAACATTGGTGATAATATTATCCTTGTCTAGGAGGCCATTCACTCAAGCCAATCCCGGAAAGAAAAAGGTATGATAATCAAACTGGATATTGAAAATTCCTTCGATAGGGTAAGACATGGCTTTCTATTTTAGGTTATGCAGCATCTCGGGTTTGACCACTCTTTTGTCAATTGGAAACAAGCATACATTGGAAGATCGTGGATAACACCTCTGGTTAACAACCGAGTAGTTGGATTTTTCCAAGCTTCTTGAGGACTACAGAAAGGTTGTCTCATCTCCCCGCTACTCTATTCCATTCAGGCGTCGGTGTTGAGCTTCCAACTGAGTCAGATTCTAGACACCCCACCTAAAGCCAATCATAGCTCTATGATCTTCCATCTACTCAAAAGCACATAATTTCTTCGCTATTTCTCTTACCTGGATTCCAGGCAATGGGAAGCAAATATGAATCTGGGAAGAGTCCATAATGGGGGACCCCTAGCTCGATACTATTCCAGGCACGGATCTTCTTAAAGCCTATCTAAATTCTCAAAATATTAGTACCCTTTGGGATATTTCCCTCTGGAAAAGAGACAGAACCAAAGATTGGGCGAGATGGGTCTTCCCTGATCCCCCCCCCAAGTTGCACCATGAAAAATAACTTTTGATTTCTCTACTTCAAGGGAAATCCCCAATATCCAAAAGAATCAAGGACAAATGAGGTTGGGGAATCTGTTCATGGGACTACTCAATAGCAGTAGGCTACAAAATCCTCTCTGCAGTGCCCCAGATTCCAGGAAATCTGGCACTATGGAAAGAGATTTGGCAAGTCAAAAGTCTCCCTAAAGTGGACTTCTTCATTTGGACCTTAGCACATAAAAGTATTATGACAAGTAATAACCTTTGGATAAAAGGTTGGGAAGGACCCTCGAGATGCCCTCTCTGCTTCTCCCATGAAGAATCAGTTGAACATCTTCTCCTTAACTGCCCCTTCGCAAAAGAAGTTTGGAGCTTAGCCTTATCAGGGTGGGCCCTGGTTGTCCAAATAACTCTAGATATCCCCTCTCTACTAAGTAAATGGGCCTCCCTTTGTCCCGTCTCACTCAAATACAAAGATCATCTTAAGTGTTGCTGGCTGACCCTCCCTAAATTTATTTTATGGAAAATATGGCTAGAAAGAAACACCTGTATTTTCATAAATCAGTCCTCCACCCCCATCCATGTTTCTATCAAATCCAAAGATCTCCTGGGAGACTGCCTCTCCTTCCTTTGGTCAACCTCCAATAATCGCCTTCTCTCCCCACTTGAAGAAGCCTGGATTCATAGCCTCACTCCAGATCTAAAACCCCCTTCTCCCTCCTCCAAGCATCTTTACGAATCCTGGGAACTGTGTAAGGAGCAAGTAGAGTTCAAAGACTGGAGGTGCACTCAGCATAAACACATCATTTTCTTTGATGGAGCTTTGAAAGGAAACCCAGGGGTGGCAGGAGGGGGAGGGGTTCTCTATGGCCCCGACAAAATCCTAGAACTGGTCTATTCTTGGGGATTAGGGGAAGACACCAATAACATGGCAGAAGCTCTGAGTCTATGGAAAGGACCCACCCAAGCCCGGGAGTTAGGCATCAATTAAATCTCGGTGATAGAAGATTCGCATCTCCTAATCCAAGCCTTGGTCACTAACTCGTTACCAAATCAAATGAAACTTAGGCAACTACTCAAGAAAACCTGACAACTCTCTAAATCCTTCCGGAAGATTGATTTTTCCATGTTCTTCGGCATTTAAATGGAAAAGTGGATCAGGTAGCTAACGCCGCCACTCCCTTGAGCAAGGGACTCCTCTCACTCAATGGGACCTTTTCCCTTGCCCCAATCCCTTAACAGTCTGAGGTGGATGGCTCGTAGGTGGTCTCGTGCCAGGCGGCGGCCGGATGATACTCCTCCCCTTGTCTCAATCTGTGGCATCACCTCAGCATCTGACGACTCCCTTGCGCGAAGGTACTTCTCCCTCCAGGTCGCATCACTCCACACATTCATGCATGAGGCTACCATCATGCCCTTCAAGCATACCAGTACCAAGCCCATCTCTCTCCCACAAGGTGCTCGCGTGAGGTCCCTCCAAATCATGGCTCTGCACGCTCATTCTGAATTTAAATTAAGGATGGCATCTGAAGATTGCAGCTCATCCTTATCTTCTTTGGGTGAAAGTTTGTCTTTCTCAGCTTCTTTTGCATGGTCCCTTTCCCATCAAACTCTGTCAGATTATCCTCCAACCCACTGAATGGCCTCCATCTCTGAGTCTGTTTCTCCACCCATCCCCCCACCTTCGCTAAAACACAAAATCCACGAACAGAAGCAGAAACTAAGCGTGCACAGAAGGATTTTTTTTCAGATGGATGGGGAAGGTGGCAGAAGGTTTGAGATCCTCGAAGAAGACCTAATTAAACTCAGAGAGGAAGCTATGGAGGCCCTCACACAAATAAAGCAACATGTTAATGATATAATTGTGAATTTAGAATCCAGGATGGAAAAGTTGGAGCTTCCAGTTGCCAGGACGACCCTCCAGCAAGATGCAGGGGTGAAGGTATCATTGAATGAAGGACCCTCAAACTCAGAGCAGTAGGTGTAACTATGCTCCTCTCCTCTCTTGGATCTTTCCCTTTTTTGGTTACTCTGAAGATACATTGTTTGCAGGTTTTTAACTCCATAGGAGTCAAATTTTTGAATCTAAGACATAACGGGCATTTATGGGCTTTGTTTTATGGCGCCTATGTATGTAATTTTGGACTTCAAGGACAGGATGCATGCCTGAACTATGTAGATGTTTCCACAGTGGTCATACCAGTACTATATTAATATAAATTCCACTTTCTTGTCAAAAAAAAAAAAATGGACATAAAGCTGTGAATTGTAGAGCTAACAACAGGAACATAAACAACTTTGAAATTCATACAAAAAAGGGTTATCTAATAATGCCTAGTGAAACACAGATAAGAATTTACAACAGGTTTGAATCATTGAGCACTGAAGTGGAATGCTACAAGTGTAACAAATTTGGATACATGGTCAAAGATTGCAGAATAACAGTCCCTCCTAGAGAAGCACAACAAAACAACAACATATAGGAACTTTAGAACATGACATGGATAAGAAAGCAGAATCAGTATAGCAATGAAGAATGCACACTCGCTCTACAAGATAAGCAGAAGAAACGTGGTTGGTATGTTCACAATGTTTGTTCAAAACATATGACAGGTGATAAAAACAATTTTCTTACATTAAGAAAGGAATGAGATGGATCAGTCTCCTTCGGAAATGATGATTCAACTAAAATTATTGGAAAAGGCACAGTCAGAATTGGAAACAAGAATACCAAGGAAGAAAAGGTTCTACTAATAGAAGATATGAAACATAATCTTCTAAGTGTGAGTCAAATGTGTGACCAAGGTCATAAAGTTACTTTCGATTCACAAAAGTGAGAGTAAGAAAAGAAGGTTCAGGAAAATTGATTGCAACAATTGCGAGAACTTCAAGCAACATATATGTATTAAGTGAAATTGGAAATGAAAAGTGTTGTCTAGGAAAGGAATATAAAAGTTGGATATGGAACAGAAGAATGGGTCACATACACTTTGATAACATTTTCAAAGTCAGCAAAAAGGAAGCAGTTAAAGAAATTCCGTAGATCATGAAACCAACCAACACTTTATGCAAGCATTGTCAACAAGGAAAGCAAACAAAGACGAGGTTCAAATCAAAGGAATACTCAATGACAAGACCACTGGAAATTGTGCATATTGATCTAGTTGGACCAACTACAACAAAGGGTTTAAAAGGTGAGAAATACTTTATGTTATTAGTTGATCATACAAGAATGACTGCAATTTTCTTTCTCAGGAATAAGTCAGAATCTTTTGAAAACTTCAAGGTCTACAAGGAAATGGTTGAAAATGAAATGGATTCAAAAATCAAATGTTTGAGATCTGATAATGGAGGAGAGTTCACTTCAAAGGAATTTATGGACTACTGCAACAAGCATGGAATAAAAAGGCAATTCTTCATTGCTAGGAAACCTTAACAGAATGGAGTTGTTGAAAGAAAGAACAGGACAGTACAAGAAATGGCTCAAACAATGTTAATGGTTTCTAAATTGACAGATATATTTTGGACACATGCAATGCATACAACGATTCACTTTCAAAACAGAGTAATGCTCAGAAACAACACTGACAAAACTCCCTACGAGCTATGGAAAGGAATACCAACAAATGTGAAGCACTTCAGAGTATTTGGAAGCAAATGCTACATCAAAAGAGAAGATGACAAGATGGGAAAGTTTGACTCTCATGTGGACAAAGGAGTACTTGTTGGTTACTAAAATACAAGGAAAGAATACAAGTGTTACAACTTGAGGTTGAACAAAGTTTTGGAATGCATCAATGTAACAATTGATGAAACAACTAGACGAGAATTAAAGGAAGAAGAAAATGAATCAATGAAACATCTTTACAAAGAAGAAGCAGAAGATGAACAAGAAGTAGAAGGGGAAGATGAAGAGGATCATACAAAAGTAGAAGAGCAAGTTCAGCAAGTGCCTCCAAAGACACCTAAAAAACGAGCACAGAAGAATCATCCTTCAGATCAATTATCATAAACAAAGATGCATGAGTTGAGACTAGAAGAAGAATATGTTCACCAGAACAAACTCACCTAGCACTCTCATATACGATTGAAACAAATATTTTTGAAGAGGCCCGCAAGGATGAATTTTGGAATAAGGCCATGTATGAAGAATTGGATCAAATAGAGAAGAATGACACTTGGGAATTGGTTCTAAGACAAAAGAATAAGAATGTGATTGGCACAAAGTGGGTATTCAGAAAAAAATTGAATGAAGATGGAAAGGTTACAAGAAACAAAGCCAGATTGGTATGTAAAGGATACGCACAGGTTGAAGGAATCGACTTTGAACAGACATTTGCCCCAGTTGCCAGAATGGAAGAAATTCAATTTCTTTGAGCTTATGTATGCTCCAAGAATATTAAAGTGTATCAGATGGACATAAATCATCTTTTCTGAATGGGGAACTTGAAGAAGAAGTCTACATTGAACAACCAGAAGGATTTCAATTGTCATAGAATGCATATTATTTGTGTAAATTTAAGAAGGCCTTGTATGGTCTAAAACAAGCTCCTAGAGCATGGTACTATAGACTGGATAAATATCTACAGTAGGAAGGGTTCAGAAAAGGAAGTGCAGACAAAAACCTCTACATCAAGGTAACTCAAGATAGTATTTTATTAATTGAAGTTTATGTTGATGATGTTATTTTTGGAAGTATTGATGATAGGTTAAGACATAAATTTTCAAAGGACATGCATAATGAATTTTAAATGTCATTACTTGGAGAACTATCCTTGTTTCTGAGCCTTCAAATACATCATAGCAACCAAGGAATTTTTATTTCTCAAACTAAGTATAACAAAGAAATGCTAAAGAGGTTAGGAATGGAAGATTTCAAGCCAATTACAATTCCTATGAAAACCAGCTGCAAGTTGAGAAAAGATGATGATTCAAAGTCTGCAGACCAGAGGCAATACAGGTCAATGATTGGTAGCTTACTATATGTGACAGCATCCAAACCATATGTAATGTAGGAAGGTTGAAAGGTGGCACAATTTCAAGCAACACCAAAGGAATCACATGTATTAGTAGTGACAAGGATTTTCAGATATCTCAAAGGAACAGAAGATTTTGGATTATGGTATCCAAAAGGAAAGGATCTATCACTTATTGCCTACACAGATGCATATTGGGAAGGTTGCATTGATGACCGAAGAAGCACCAATGGATCGGTTTTCTACTTGGGTGAGTGTTTAGTATCATGGCTAAGCAAGAAACAATCATCAGTATCTTTATCTACAACCGAAGCAGAGTATATTGCAGCAGAAACATGTTGTACACAGGTTCTATGGATGAAACAAACTCTGACAGATATACAGGTTGAGTATGATGAGCCCATTTCAATCTATTGTGATAATACAAGCGCCATCAATATCTCAAAGAACCTGGTGATGCACTCCAAGATGAAGCACATTCCAATCAAGTATCACTTTCTATGGGAACAAGTTCCAGAGAAGAACATCAGAGTTTAGTATGTGGGCACAAAAGAACAAGTGGCAGACATATTTACAAAACCGCTTCCACGGGAAGCCTTTGAGTATCTTCGCCAGAGACTCGGAGTAATTTCTACTCCAAATGAATGTTTTTGAATGATTATCGTATATGTCTCATATTTACACGAGGAAGCACCATAGAGAGGACAGTTCAGGTTGAGAGATCAGTTTTAGGAAGAGTTCAGTCAGGGGGAGTGTCCCTAAGGATAGTTCAGCTAGGGGGAGCATCCCCAGATGGAAAGATAACTTTGTCATTTATGACAAAGGGGGAGAGATTTATCAGATGCAGAGCACATAGGCATGGTTCGAGGGGGAGAAATGGTCACAGGGGGAGAATGAATGACATGACTTCAGTATTGCATCAGATTGTTTCCATCAATGCCAAAGGGGGATATTGTTGATTAATTGGGTTGGTTTTCATTGATGTCAACCCTTGAAGAAAGTCTGGTAGCGAATTCTGGTAGCACAATGGTTTGGGTAATGGACCCAAGTCCGTTTGATGGGTAATGGTATGAGTTTTGATATATTTTCAAGTAATACTATTCTATTTGGATAGTACATGTCATTCCATATCCGTTGGTATGTGGAACATTACATAACTCCTCACGGTTAGATAGTTATGGCCATGTGAAGTTGGAGAACCCTCATGAGTCATCTAGAAGCCCCAAAAGGTCAAAGTAGTCAAGTGGTTGCAAAGAAGAAATTATTTAAATAATAAAGTGAAGTGATGAGTGTACTATAAGTCAAAGTGGATACAAAAGAAATTATTTAAATAATAAAGTTAATGGAGAAATTACTAAGTGGACAAGTGATTAGAAGTGAGTTAGCCCTAAAATAAGGAAAGTGGGTTAAGATGGTTAAAATGTAACCCCTTGAAGAAGCTACATGAAAGTATAAATAAGAGGTAAGGCTCTCTCATTTTAATCACACTTGAGCATATTGAATATCTACAAGTGACTAAGGTAACCAAAGGATATATAAGCCAAATTTCAGAGGGAAGGTGAAGTAAAGAAGGCCGAAATTCAAGGGAGGATAAATTCTTTTGATGATGCTTTCTAAGGTATGTTATTTACAGGTCATCTACCATTTTCATCATAATTTTTTTTTTAAATGATTCAGACAGTGAAATTGGGAGGTCATTGAGGAAACATATCCAAGTAGTTGTGATACAAATTTCATTTGGTGAGTCTTTATATTTTTGGAGTTACACTCCGTGGAAAAAAGGGTTTGTGGCTAGTCCTAAAACTAGAATAAAACATGTGTTTCGGGTAAAAATGTCATAATTTATCCATAACAAATCCAAATTTAGTAAGACCAAATGTATTGGTTAAATTACATTCTGTAGTATGTTTTGTACAATTTTTAGATCCATATAATAAATATGCCGTAAGGGGCATGCTCTACAAGTTCGCTCTCTAGAATAATCCAGAATTCAATAAGGTATGCCATTTTTTGTATAACTCCTTTTGTGAGAGGTTCCAAGTAGTGAAACCTGGATGAATTGCATAAAACACATTGAATAACAATGTGTACCATTTTCATATCTTTATTCATTACAGGTACACAGTTATGATTATTTCAAGTTAGGGTTGTTGACTAATCCAAAACTAGTCATGTGAGACTAAAGTAAAATTTGATGAAAATGCTAGTCTCTTGTTAAGGAAGGTTTGCGGGTATGTGATCATATACACCAGGTATATCATAGAGTTATAAATCACATTTGGATGATGAAATTTATGAGGGATTTTGGTTGAGGTATGTTACATATACAGGTTGTTTGGTTGAGGTTGGTGCATGGTTGATGCACTTGTTTATGGTACAAGCTAACTACAGGTTGAGGTAAGGTTGGTGCATGGTTGATGCACCTGTTTATGGTACAATCTGATTATAGGTTGTTTGGTACAGGTTGGTGCATGGTTGATGCACTTGTTTATGGTACAGGTTGGTGCATGGTTGATGCACTTGTTTAAGGTACATATTGATTACAGGGAAGTTGTACAAGTTGGATGTAGGTCAATGGTACAAGTTGGTACAGTTGTACAAAGGTATATCTCATAGTGATAGTGTGACAGTGGTTTCATCATTCTACTTCTACGTCAAGGCAGTTGGACGGGGCAAGAACAAATGGTTGTAGCCACCTTCTGGTTGTAGCCGGAGAACATAGGGGGTTGTAGCCTCCTTCTGGTTGTATCCAAAGAATTGGGGAGTTGGAGCTTCCCTCAAGTTGTAGGCTGAGAAACTAGGGGGTTGGAGCCTCCTTCTAGTTGTAGTTGGAAAACAAAGGAAGTTGGTGCTTCCAATGAATGTAATTCTTCAAGACATATAAGAAAAATCATTCTGTGGTTTTCTCCCGCTTTGGGTTTCCACGTAAAAACATTGACTTACTGTGTATGTGTATGATTGCTCATTTGTTCATTGTTTATTTACTCTGCAATTATTGGATGATAATGCTACATTGATATAACACTTGCATTATATAGTTAAAAGGGATATTATTGCTCTATTACTGATTCACCCCCCCTCTCAGTAATCCAACAAAGATACCACCTAGGTGCAAACACCTTTATATAGATCATCTCAACATGGTCTAAGACAATATATGAGTACAATAAGGTCAAAATTTTGGATGATCAATGATACAATAGTAAAATGCATCATGGTGGAACAACTAATCATGGTACTCTGAGCTCGAATATCGTCAAGATAGGCACAAAATATGCTCACATGATCGGTCACATCTGGGAAAAATAAATAAATAAATAAAAAACAAGGTGCATTGAATTGAACCTGATATGTAACATGGATCATGAGTTTATATGTTCCCTTTTGAGTTTTGTGTTAATCATTTCTAAGTTTAATGACAATTTTGAACGTAAAAGGACTAGGTAGTAGCGGGTTGGCTACATAGGAAGGGCATTGTAAATCCTTGTCCTTTGATGGTTTATTATTAATGAATGTAGAGGCTTGACCTTATCTATTTTTTTAGTGATGTGCACTAAATTGAATATGAGGTGTAACATTGTAACGTCCCCCATCTTAACTGAGGAACATTACCAGCAGAATATACATAAAAATAAAATTTTCTTCTAAATAAATTCGTGTAGCTTACCAACTACTTAATCATACTAATTTAACCATTATCTAAATGAATATACATCATGATGAAATAACACATGAATGAACCTAATAACTCATTAAAATAGAATATAAATCAGTCTCATTCATAGAGCTAATGCACAATAAATTAAACTCACAATATGACTCGTAAAACATATAAAACACTTATATTTTCATAACAATTGTGCAACCAGCTACTTGGGATGGACGTTCCACCCAAACATAGAATTTTTGTTCCATATATCAACAAAATTTCACCCTTGAGATAGGTATAGGAATACACAAAAGAGGGTGTCTCTCACTATCCACTCACATCTCAGATAACTTCACAACCCACTGGCAGTCTCCTACAACTATCTTGAATTTCCTTTATCTCTCTCCCTCTCGATCTACCTAACCCAAGGAATGCACCCCTTCACTACTATCAATCCATTGGGAATCCCATTCATTTATTAGAGTCTCTCTTGCATAGATAACCAAGAATTTCACTACTAGAAAACTCAAGGGAACTCGCTGCTAGGAAAACTACCAGAAAACAAAGCAACAACAAGTTTGTTGCTCCAGTGCAACTCACACACGTGATTTTACTCTCCATGCATGAAAACTTGGTTCTTTTGCAAGAATAAAAACTTGCTTCTTTAGTCTTCAAGAACTCCAAACAAATACCAAAATTTCCACCATTGTTTCCTCCAAGTTCCAACACTCTTCTCTTCCTTGTCATCCCAAAATATGCATGTGAATTCTCTCCATGCAAAAATGTGGTTGTTTAATTTGTCCCCTCCGCTCATACAAATTTCCTCTCTTTCTTGATTTTTTTACTTACACTCTTCCCCAAGTTGATTGTAATCAACCCCATGCTCTTAATAACTATAGGTTGTGACTTCTCACACCCACCCTCTTACATGTGTTCAATGACTGGCTTTGGGAACACTCAATAAAAAATTAGAAGGTTCATATACCAATAGTAATGTTAGGAAGTGGATTGAATTAATAGACATGGGTCATTCCCCCTTGGACCCCTCTCCTAGAAATTCTCTTAGACCCTCCCCTCTCTTATGGATTACTCATCTCTCATCTATGTCCATGTCCCCCAACAACTAGCATCACATTTTATTTATTAAACTCAGATAATACAATTTGTATATTACATGGCTTGGGCATATCCATATATCGTATCTACATTAATCATTAATTAAACTGGGGATTATATCGGAAACATTACATTCCCCCTCCCCTGCAATCGTACGTCATCCTCAGTGCACTGCACTATGTCGATATACAAATACAATTTACATTATAATATTAACAAATAAAAATTATACATTTTTTATATAACTCCAATAGTAGTTCCAACCATAATATCTTATTCCTCTCAACTCATTGACCCAAGGAATGTAACCCTTTCACTTCTCTCATTCCATCAAGATATACCATTCTTTTATTAGTTCCCATAGCTTGGGTTGGCTAGGACTCTGAGATGTGGTTCTGGAACTTTAACTACCCAAAATGGAGTCTCATATTCTTATATTTTTGTTTCTTCAAAATTCAAAAAACTTTGTGGGTATTCCTCCCACGTAGTTTCTTCGTGCTCCCATGTTGCATCTCCGGGACCTTATCAGGTCCATTGAACGTTTACCAAGCCAATATCTTTGTTCCTAAGAACTTTGACTTTCCGGTCCAAGATGCACATTGGTTCCACCCAGAAATCTTATTCCCATTCCACCTGGATCACAGTCCAATCAATTATCTGGTTAGGGTCAGGCATATTTGTTTTTAATAAGGACACGTGAAATAAAATATCTACTCTCATGGACGCAGACAATGCTAGCATGTATGACATTGGCCCTATCTTCTCTAATATTTCAAAAGGCCTGCGGTATCTTGCCTCCAACTTTGGGAAACTTCCTAATCTTAGTGAACTTCTCTTCGCTTTCACTTTTAAAAATACATGTTCACCCACATTAAAATATCTAGAAACTATGTTCTTGTCTACATAAAATTTTTGTCTGTCCTTGGAATCCGTTAAATTCCTCCTCTGTTGGATTATCCCGACTCACTAGTGTGTTACACTTCTTGCCATATAAGGCTTCGAATAGGCTTATTTTTAATGATTCTTGATACCCATTATTGTAAGAAAAATAAACTAAGTGGATATAATCTTCCCACTTGGATGGTTGTTCCATCACATACATTTTGCACATGTCTTGAATTATTCTGTTGGACCTCTTTGTTTGTCCATTTGACTCTAGGTGATATGTTGTAATGTGATTTAGTTTTGTCCCAAAGCCTTTGAACAAACATTTCCACAAATTGGATGTGAATTTGGGATCTCTATCTGAAACAATTGTCTTGGTCACTCCATGTAGCCTGACAACTTCTTTCATGTTTATATCTACAATATTTTTTTACTTGTGTGTAGTCTTCACCAGAATAAAATGTGAAAACTTAATCAATTTATCCACCACCACCATGATGTAATCATTTTGTTTCACTGTTCTGGGAATCTTAGTAATAAAATAAATCATGACTGCCTCCCATTTCCATTATGGAATGGGAAATGGTTGTAGCAATCCATATGGGTGTCCATGTTCAGTCTTCACCTTCTGTAATTCTAGGCATATAGCTATGTAATCATCCTCTTTATTCATTCTTGGCCAAAAGTATTGGATTGTTACAACTGCAATTGATTTCTGATATCTCGGGTGTCCAATGTATGGTACATTGTGCATTTCTCTCAGCACAATATTTTGTAGCTCCCTATAATTTGGCACATACAATTTGCCTTTGTACATGAGAACTCCATCTTCCTTCATCTCAAAATATTTAAATTTGTGTTGTAAGTTTCCTTGCTGTAATGTTTCTTTAATTTTCAAATAGTTATGATCTGAGTTTGTTGTTGCAATAATTTTATCTTTCATATCAGTCCCATACATGTTGATGGTTCCAATATGCATCATATGCACTCTCTTGTTGAGTGCACCAACCACTTGGTTATCCTTGGTTTTGATGTGCTTAGTTTCAAAATCATATTCACTAAGGAATTCCAACCATCTATTTTGTCTAGCATTTAATGTGGTTTGTCCAAACAAATGTCTCAAACCACAATGGTTTGTCCTTCGCTCAAATTTCCTCCCTATGAGGTAATGTCTCCACATTTTTAGTGCATGAATAATGGTTGCTAATTCAATATCATGGGTAGCATAGTTCCTCTCATGCTCTTTTAATTTTTGGGAACCATAGTATACCACAGATCCTTTTGTGTGAGGACTCCACTGAGATCTTCCTTGCACGCATTAGTGCACACCACAAAATCTTTGTCCGTATCTACAATATTTAATATTGGCACACTTGTAAAAATGTTTTTTAGTTGTTGAAAGCTATCTTCATACTTGGAACTCCATTTAAATTTCACCCCCTTCTTTTGCAAAGAAGTGATTGGGCTTGCAATATTTGAAAATCCTTTTATAAATATTCAATAATACCCTACAAGACCCATGAATGATTTGACCTATGCGACATGTCTTGGAATTGGCCATCCTCTAATGGTTTCTATCTTTTAGGATCAATTTTTATCCCATCTGTTGAAATAATATGGCCTAAGTAATAAATATTATTTTGATAGAAGATTCACTTACTTAGCTTGGCATACAACTTATGTTCTCTCAAAAAATTTAGCACCATTCTTAAATGTTGTTCATTTTCCTCCTCTCTCTTTGAGTAGATGAGTATATCATCCAGGAACACAATTACAAACTTGTCCAGGTATTCCCTTAACACTCCATTCATTAGGCACATGAAAATTGTTGGCGCATTTGATATCCCAAATGGCACTACCATAAATTCATAATGTCCATATCTCTTCCTAAATGTTGCCTTCTTGATATATTATTCCTTTAGCCTCACTTGGTGATAACCTGATCTCAATTAAATCTTGGAAAATATTCTTGCACCTTTCAGCTAATCTAATAGATCAACAATCCTTGGAAAATTATATTTTTTCTTTATGGTGACCTTATTTATATGTTTAAAATTAATGCACAACCTTAAGGTTCCATCCTTCTTCTTCACAAAAAGAACTGGTGTGCCCCATGGTGACACACTTGGGCATATATACCCCTTCTTTAATATTTCTTCAAGATAAATATGAGACTCTTTCAATTCTAGTGTGCCCATTTTGTAAGTTGTATTGGGCACTAGGGAAGCTCCTGGAAACAAATCAATAGAGAAATCAATGTTTATGTTTGGTGGTAGTCTTGGGATTTTCCCCAAAACATATTCAAAATCCCTCAAGAATAGATGGTATTTAATGCTTTCCATTTGATCTTTGGTTGTCTCTTTCATACCGGCGACAAAAAAATGACATCCCTTCCGAAACTCTTTTTCAACTGCATAGTTGAAATTTCTCTAACAACTACAACTCTTGGAATGCCTTGAACCTTTCCTTACTTACCTTCTTCATCAAGACACTTGATTTTATTGTTGTAACAGTCTAGGAAAACATGGTGTTTTTCCAACTGATCCATGCCAATTAGATAATCATATGGACCCAATGGTATGATGTTTGCATCTACCTTTGTGCTGAGTCCATTCATGTTGATTGGACAATATTTGACCTACACAATGATTTTCATCTTAGCCCCTATGACTAATTGGACTAACCAATATTTCTTATGCTTACTCCTTTGTAAGTGAAATCTTTCAATAATGTTAGATTTTATGTAATTATGGCTAGCTCCATAATCAATTAAAATTTCTATGGGATGGTTATCAATCTTACATTTTACTTCAATCATGGGGGAATGATATTATTCTTGCTTGTTGTCCAAGGATGGATAAATCCTTGGCATATTTCCTCCCATGTCCTCCACTATTTAAGCTTCCTGAATATTGTGGATAGTCCTCATTCATTCACCTTTGTGAGGGAATTCGATGTACAAGTGATCTCCCTCACATCCCCAACATTTAATGGGTTGTTGTCTTGTCCTTTTCCCAAATGAATATACCATCCTGGGTTCATTTTGGGAAAATTGTCCTTACTGATTTACATGGGAGTTATTTCTGAAAAATGGTGGCTTAAAACCTTTATTCCTTTGCTCCTTTTTGCCCTTCATCTTTTCATTTCAAGATTTTTGGAATATTGGTCTCCCTCTTCTATGCTCATAAATATGATTTTCTCTCATTATGGCCTCCTCCAAGGTCCTGGGGTTATCATATTGTATCTTGTCACTGTAGAAGGAGGGTAACCCACTCATAAATCTTTGGATTTTGACCTTCTCATCCTTTATGAAGCCCACATACTTCAGCAACTCATAGAATCTCTTATCATATTCATCAATTGTCATGATTCCTAACTTGATTTCAAAGAACTCTTTCATCTTCCTTTCATAGTAATGATTGGAAAAATATTTATCTTTGAAATATCATTTAAACTACCTCCATGAGACTTTCTTCTCGTCAAGGTGTTTGGATTGCTTAAGCTAATCCCACCACATGGTTATATTTCCTTGCAAGTGGAAGGTTGTAATTGTGGTTTCTACCCTTGAGAGGTAATCATGCAATTGGAAATATCTATTCATTTCCAACAACCATACTTCATCCTCTTCTCCCTTCCTATGCTCACCATTAAAAGTTGGTGGATTGATTTTACAGAGTTCATCTTGCAAAATGTCTGACTCGGGCCTTCTCCATTGCCTATTGATAGGAGACACACTTGGGATACTCCCTAGACTTGAACTTGCTTGAGCTATTCTAGTGGATTTCTCTGGGGAATGATGGTGTCTTCTCATACTTATTGATTGTCTATCATTCCCATGATCATCTCTTATACCATGGGATCTGGATGGTGTCACTTATATAGCACTGGTTTATTCCTTTATGAAAGAGTCTTTATTGGCTTTCCTCTGTAGCATATTCAAACTCTAAATTATCTCTTTTAGAGATTTCATAATATTCTCATTATCTTCCCTATATCTCTGCACTTCTCTCTACAGGGTTTTCATAGTTACAGGATCATGCCTGCCTCTTCTTCCATTAAAATTTATCTCAACATTTCCCATGCTAACATGTATACCTATGACCTTCTCCTCATGGTTGTACAATCCCTAGGAATATTCCATAACTTCAGTCCTCATATAAGAACCAAAATTATCTTCCTATACCTCTAATTTTGCAAGAAATGTGCATGTAATAATTATTGTTAGAACATGCATACTATAAAATATTTCACAATTAGATTACAACCCATTCTTCATATTAATTCATGAATAACATAAATGCACTAATCCAAAATTTTATTCTTTATACATATTCCTCTTTGAAATAACTTTCCATTGGTTGTATTCATGCCTCATTATGAGTTCTAAGCGAAAATTTACAACCTTCTCAAGTTGAAATTCCCATTCATTGCTATGTTTTTACTCCTACAAAAATTATTTTATTATTTTCTGAGAAATTGTAGTGCCCAATTAAAAATTATAGGTTGATATATGGCTTCTACTCCTCGATTCCATTCCATTCACTACCCATTTTCTCAAATCCGAGCTCTGAGCTGATAGTTATGGTGTGTGGAAGTTTTAATTGTTTTCTCATTTTTATCCCTTGCTACTACATGTGTCTTCTCTTTCATCCTCATGTACAGTTTTAGGTGCCCAAATTCCAAATCTAATTCCATGGTTGTATTCCATGTTCCATGGGATTTCCACAGACTACTCTTGTGTCCCAAACTGACTTTTGAGCAAGGAGTTATGCCATCTGGAAGTAAACTGGAGCCAAAAATATACCTCGTATTATTTCATCTATAACTTTCTCATACTAGCTTTGTTTTGCGCTCAAAATAGCTCATTAGAAATCTCTTTTCGAGTCCTTTCATTCTAATCAATAGATACTTTGTGTACCAATGGCACACATAATTTTCTCAATTTAGACTACCTAAAAATGTTGTTTAGGGCCTCATAATGCCCCTGCATGTTGATGACCTTCGAAAATCTAAAACTTTTCGTATAAAAATGACTAATTTACTGTTATAACAGTCTTTTAATCTAAGCCAGTGATCTATAAATTGGGATAAATCCCATACATGGATCTTCTAAACCTTTTACTAAGCCACAGATGAACCTCCATCGTTGATCACCACTCGAAAGCAATCTGGACTGTTGATTTTCCAACATATGAAACCCCATCAACATTTGGTGATCAATGATTTCTCTTGGAAACAAAAACACTTTGTTTCTTTTACCAACCTGACCATTGGCGATCGATGATTTCCATTGATAAACCAAATCACTCACAAAAAAATTTGAACCCTAATCATCGACGATAAGTCATTTCTCTTGGTTGACATGGAAAATTGGTTGATGTGGCATGACACATGGAAGTTGATATGGCATGACATGTGGATGTTGACGTGGTAATGACATGTGGATGCTGACATGGAATGACATGTGGATGTTGATGTGGAATGACACGTGGATGATGATGTGGCATGACATGTGGATGATGACCTGGGATGACACTTCATCTTCCACTTTCCCTCCATTGACAATTGACAATTTCTTTTGGACAAACGATACACTTTGTCGAATTCACTGACTCGACCATCGATGATCAACAATTTCTCTTAGTTGAATAAAACACTTTATCGATTTCTCCAAACCGACCATCGATGATTGGTAGTTTCTTTTGGTCGAACAAAAAACTTCACTGATTTCTCTAACTCAACCATCGACGATCAAAGATTTCTCTTTGCGAAATAAATTTACCCATGTATTTTGTCAAACTTTGATACTAAGAATTTTTCAACCAAAATTTTGGATGAATCTGGGTTGTTGATTACCAAGTCAAAAATGATCTTGAATATTGATCCACCATACCTCGCCGAAATCGGTCATTGAATATCGACCATCGATCTACTCCATTTTTCCAAACTACAAAATGGATCTCGACCGTCAATTTGCTCCATTTTTCCAAGCTCCAAAACTAGTTCTCCACTTTCGATTTGCTCCATTTTTCCAAAATCTAAGAATGGATCTCGATCATCGATTCATCAAACTCTCCCAAATTATTCAACCACCATTAAAGCATAAATTTTTACCTTCCAACTTGAATTTTAACCCTGCAACCTACAAATTAACACCCTTGATCACCTCTTAGAGAGTTATGAGGCAAATTTCGACCTTAATTCTCTCAAAAATCTTGAGATTTCAGTATGGTTTTACCATTTCCCCCCAATCTGTCACAAGTGAAAATATACAACAATGAATTTCTACCAAATTCGCACAAATCTAGGCCCATATAGGCTCGATGTTGAACCTTGAGCTCTGATACCAATCTGTAATGTCCCCTATTTTAACTAAGGAACATTACTGGCAGAATACAGATAAAAATATTTTTTCCTGCAAAATAAATTCCTATAGCTTACCAAATACTTAATCAAACCGATTTAACCATTATCTAAATGCATATACAATATGTTGAAATAACACATGAATGCAAGTAATAACTCATTGCAACAACAAATAATATAGGCTCAATCATAGAGCTAATGCATAGTAAATTAAACTCATAATATGACAAAAAACAAATAAAACACTTATCTTTCAAAACAGTTGTGCAACCAGCTTCTTGGGACGAAGTTTCCACCCAACCATAGACTTATCGTTCCAGATCTCAATAGCAAGTCACCCCTTAGTTGGGTCTAGGAATCCATAAAATAGGGTGTCTCTTACTATCCACTCACAACTCATATAACTCCACAACCCATTGGCATTCTCCTACAACTATCCCAAATTTCCTCCAACTCTCTTCCTCTCAACCTTCCCAACCCAAGGAATGTACCCCTTCACTACTCTCAGTCCATCAGGCATCCCATTCATTTCTTAGGGTCTCTCTTTCACAGGTAACCGAGAATCTCACTATTGGGAAAGTGAAGGGAACTCATTGCTAGAAAAACTACCAGGAAACGAAACAATAACAAGTTTGTTGCTCCAATGCAATCCACGCACAAGAATTCACTCTTCAGGCCTGACAACTTGGTTCTTCTATAAGCCTAACAACTTTCTTCTTCAGTCTTCAACAACTACCAAGATGTCCATCATTATTTCCTCCAAGTTCTAGCACTATGTTCTCCCTTGTTGTCCCAAAATTTGCAAGTAAAAATGAGTCTCCATGAAAAACCGTGACTACCCCCTCTGCCCATACAAATTTCCTCTCTTTCTTTCTTTCTTGAATTATAATCTTCCCCAGGTTGATTATACCTATCCCCATGCTCCCAATAACTATGGGATGTGACTTCTTACACCCACCCTCTTACATGTATTCAATGATTAGCTTTGGGAACACTCAATCAAAAATTAGAAGGTCCATATACCAATAGTAATTTTAGGAAGTGGGTTGAATTAATAGACATGGATAAATCCCCCATGGACCCCTCTCTTAGACATTATCTTAAACTCCCCTCTATCTTGTGGATTACTCAGCCCCCATCTATGTCCATGTCCCCTAACAGTTGGCATTACATTTTATTTATTAAATTCATATAACACAATTCACACATTACATCGTTTGGCCATAGCCACATATCATATCTACATTAATCACTAATTAAACTGAGTATTATAGAGGGAATGTTACAAACATGGTCCATGAGTTTCTATGTTCCCTTTTGAGTTTTTTGTTATCACTTGCTAAGTTTAAAGACAATTTTGAACGTAAAAGGATTAGGTAGCAATGCTTGGCTACATAAGAAGGACATTGTAAATCCATATATTTTGATGGTTTATAATTAATTAATGTAAAGGCATAATCTTATATATTTGTTTAGTTCTAGGAAAATTGAAGTTTTTCTATAAGACATGGATGATATAGAAATTTGAACGAGGAAACATCAAGGTGGCCTATTATGCAAGGAATATCTCATTTAACATAGTCTGGTACATTTGAATATAGTAAGTGTGTTATTTTTTTACATCTTATCACATGAACTTTTGAATCATGGAGAACATTAAAAATTACTTAGAATCCTTGAATTTTCTTGACACCTCAAGATTCATCATGTTCCCAACTTATGTTTCTTAAGAATGCATTGTCCTTCCAAAATATTAGAGAAGTTTTTTTATGTCTTTAATGATGCTTATATTGCAAAGCTTAAATTCTCAAACAACATGGTGACACACAAGAAACAATGGTTAAAAATAATGAGCCTTTCTTAATTTTAACATTTCTTCAATAAAGTGAAACAATTTGATACAAGTAGGTATGGTTTCCCAATAATAAAATAAATTACAAGGATAGCCCCACCATATCTGCAATGATAATCTAATATGTTGTAACTCAAATTTACCTCACCAAAATTTGTCAGTTTTTGCCTAAAATTGAATTTCTTTCTCATGCTTCAAACAAATTTCAAGTCTAGTTTGACCTTCTTCATACTTGTGTCCATTATTCCCATTACTAAGCCACAAGTCAAATCATGCACCTAAGTTATAGGTCTACTAAAGCCAAGAATTTCCTTGAATATAAAGTATTCTCATTAGATAATTTTAGTGAGAATATATTGGGTTTATCCATAAAAATAAATCAATTTTCTTTTGTAAAAACCCCAAGTCAACCGATTTTACATCAGATCAAACCAATACCAAGTGTTATGTACCCGATCTCCCAATGGATCAGTGGCCTGATGATCCTAAACCCATGATCTATAATCCCTAGCGTTGCTAGATTCCCCAATCCCTGGTTATCCTAAACCCCTAGTCCCTCATGTTAATATCATGCACCAATACACAAGACAAATGCCAAGTCATAAGACGAGAAATCCCACGCAAGCACCCATGGTGAGAGTGGTGTGCACAATGCATCAATAGAATTTGACAACACTCATAAATAAAATCTTCAAAGTGTTCTTTTCTACAACGAATATGGGATAATCTTGAATTCAAACTAGATGGCATCCCTGCAAATTATCTATTGAGGTTGGATAATCGAATTTGGGCCATCACTTAGTGAAGCAGGAAAAAGGCCAGTGATTAATGTTTTGTGGATTCCATGCACTACCTTGCAATTGTTTTTACATCAAATCTTATCATTTAAGTATTTGGGTGAAGGTCAATTTTCTTACCATAGTTGAGATAACATTTTTCTATCTTCTAGTGCGTGGATGAGTACAGATGAGTACATATATTGGTTAGACAATAGAGCATGATGTGGAACTTAACAACTAGGTTTTGAATCTTATCAATATGCTTGTGATGTCAACTTGTTTCTAGAATTAACGGTATTAAATTATGAAAGACAGTTAAAGGCATATTTGCAAAAGATCTTCGAGATAGAAAATGGATGACAACAAAAACCTATTTCTTGGGCGATATAGGACATCATATCAATCAAAGGTATCGATCTATCAAAAGAGGCCTTATTTACATTCCAATTTTAGAAAACAGTTGCTCAAATAAGGGCATGAAGGAAGCATTCGACGAGGATAAAGGAAGTAGATGAAGCATTCTTGCAGGGGGGTCAGAGGTTAGGATTTTGGCAGTAGGTAGATTAAGTTTCTCTATAATAAGATTGAGGAAATTTCTCTGTAAATTGTTTCTCATTGAGGGAACCATTCATTGGATTCACCTCTTATTTATGTAGAGCCATGTTTTCCTTAATATTTTCTTTGTTAAGCTTCTCATACTTTCATAATTTTTCTTTTCTCATCATATGGATGAAATTGCAAACAACAATTTGGTACGACCACCACTATTGTAAATAGATTAAAGATATTCCACAATGTAATATTGCAAACTACTTTCTGTATGCATTCAAATACAAGATAGTTTGTGTCTCAAGTTTGTCCTCTAGTATTTATGTTTTTGCATAAAGTATTTATGCTTTAACAAAATGTGGTGAAAGAATTTCATTAAGTGACTCTTTCCTCTACTTTCAAATCGTATTCAGAGGTTGTTTGCGGGTTACCTTTTCAAGTGTTATGTTCTTGAATTCATAGATTATGCTCAACTCATGCACTTGATTTTGTTTTGTTGGACTCATTGTTTAAATTCCCAACAAAACCACTTTTCTTCATCTCAACTTTGTAGTGACTTCCTTACTCATTGTCAAGGTCACGATTAATTGTTCTTCTTCTTTTCTTCCACCTATCATTACTAACTATTGTGCTTTGCTAAATGAGACTCCATTCCCAGTGGAAATGCCTTTGGTCTGAGAGATTTCCAATCTTTATTTCCAGTTTGTTGTCATTTTATCCTCAACCTTATTTATCCTTTTCTTTATCATTTAAATCTGGAATTTTGAGCTTAATGTTGTGGGTTGATGCTTAGTGATAGTAAGTAGTCATCTTTCTTGAATTTGATAAGGGAGCCCCCTCTAGCCGAAGAGCCAACTTGAAGTCAAAAGTAGGTTTTGAGATGCCTTGGCATAGTTCCTAATCTCAAGGTTGCAACATAATCCATGTATATGAAGTCGAAATATAGAATGAAACACCTCAGAAGTTTCTACACATTCAATCAAATAATGAAACCAATTTCATGTTATTTTCAAGAACATAGATGTATAGGCATGTAGATGATCCAACCCCAAGGTGTATTTATCTTATAGATATTAGCATATTTTCTTAGTTTTTTTCCTAGATTATCATCTTGACCAATCAATAAAAATATGAAAATGATGTGTGTGTGTGTGTTGCATTAGTTGACAAGAAACTAATGATTGAATTAATAAATTGTTATGCAAATGTAACTATCCATACCTTTGAACCATATAAATACTTGATGTAACCTCTATAATTTTGGGAATTAAGGGAGTAATTAAGGACTATTCTATAGCAATTTCTATATATCTTTGTTTCACTATTACTTCCTTCTTTTCTCTCTATTGTGTATTTTCATGTATATCTCAATGCTCATGTCTTTGAGCAATTGGTAGATAGTTTTACATTCTTATTTTATAATACATTAATTAACCCACAAAAACAATCCTCCTAATACATCAATCAACACATCTAATAAAATCCACGACCACTCAACTGATTAAATGTGATGTGCACATGGTGAATGCAATAAAAGAAAATGAACTCACTCATAAGAATGCAAGAAGAGAGATTGTTGCAAATGTATACATTGTGCACTCTATATTCCATTAGATATATATAGGAGTACAAAATTTAGTAGGTGTAGGTAAAGAGTTAAGTGGAGTTAGGTAAGGTGGTAGGTGAAGTTTTAGATAAGATTACAAATGTTTCCTAGGAGTTATAAATAGGTATTACACATTATCCACTTTTTCACCAAAATAATTCTCATCAATTCCTCCCTACTTAGAGAAAATTGTCCCCAATTTCTATGGTAGGTGAGGAAAGTGTTGCTCAAAATATGGTTGGGACAACCACTTCACTTGGTAGGTAATTAATATGCCTTTGCATCCAACCAAATAAGTGGTTATTTGCTTGCACTTGATAGTTCTGGTGTGGACATCAAATAGAGTATCATTAGTCAAAGCAAGTTGACATCTAGAATAGTTGCTTCTAGATGGGTCACTAGAAATTCTTCCTCCAACTATAAAGGCATATAGAGATAAAGTTGATTGATATTGACTACATCTTGATTACCAATTTGTTTTTTGTTGAGGCCTCAACTAGCCCCAAGTCTTTAGACTTGGAGACCCCCTATAAAAATTTAATGATTCTCTTCAAGTAGACGCCGCTCTCACTTGACTTTATTCTCTTATGATAAATTGATGATTATGTGTTGTAGGTTGAAATTGAATGGATGTATGCCAAACATTCATGTTTTTTAATGCAGACGTGATAGTTTACTTCAATTTACTTCAAGAATCTATTTTCTCTTCAATACTTTGTTTTTCCATGTCCCTCGTTATCTTGGTCCTTGTTATTGCATCCTATGAAATGAAAGGACTCTAACTTGCTTTAAAATGCTTATGTAGCTCTATCATAAGTTCGATGACAAGTATTGACTATATCACTACGAATCTCATGAGTAAACAAACATGCAATGGTGATGGGTATGGAAACAAGTGCATTAACACAGGATGGTGATGAGTATGAAAACAAGTGCATTAACACATGAACACTACCGAGCATGTGTGCATGAGGTGAGTTGCGAAGAAGACATACCATAAACAAGAAAGAAGTGAATGTATCCCAATGATGTCAGGTTGCATTTAGCAACACAAATAAGAAATTCCAATGTGGAATGATCCCCACATTTGTACACCTAGATTGATGGATGCCAAGTTTCGATGAGGGCACATAAAGGGTTTTGTGCGCATGTGACGATAGGTGCCATTGTGAGATGAAAAGAATAATACCAATGAGTTTCAGAGCCGACTTGATAATATCGTGCTACATCTAACATCCTAATACCATTCTAAGACTTAGCGCAAGGTTGCATTAGATGATTGAGTGATTTGGCACCTCAACGGCCAAGTATGGCCAAATTAAGTTTTCGATCTCTGGAAGAAGACACTAATGTGATTTCAGGGCCTACGAAGCTGTGCATAAAAGATTCCCTGTCAACAAGGCATTTTGAACATTGTAGACTATGTAAGGTACGAAGCTAACAGAATGGGGTGTCAAATCACTTGTTGGAATTATCTACAAGTCATCTATGCACTGCATAAAACAGTTCAATAATCCGAGGTAGTACAAGAAATTTTGAGCTTTACTACGCTGAAAAGTCATGGGTTTTCAAAGAGGCCCGTTTTAATTCAATTCTATTTATCTGGCAGGCTCATTTTGGGGCGGATTTGATTCTGAGCTCATTTGAATGGTGTTATGATGTGTGTAAGGTGCCAACTACCAAGTTTCAGTTATCGATTTGAAGTATGGAAAACACAAGTGCGTTAGAGCCCTAGAGGCCAATTGCCTAAAGACGGCCAATTGCTTACCTCAAAGGGCAGGTGGCCCCAGGGATCCAACGACTAGTTTTCTATCCTCTCATGCAGGTGATTTGTCTTTTTGCTTGACTTGGCTAGCTTTCTTGAGCTGTAACTCCTTCACCTTGCATGTGAATCGATTCACCTTCCTTAAATCTCAACATTTTATCATTGTTGTGTTTTTCTACTTGGAAATAATGGAGAAAGCGCTAGTTGTAAGCGCCAGTAATAAACGCCAGTTGTAAGCACCAGTTAGAAGAGTCAGTTCTTAGTCAGTTGTTTAGTTGTCTTTGATTTGCATGTAACCGACTCGGGAGAGTCTTTTCCTATATAAAGATGTAATCCATCTTCATTCAATCAATAAAAAGTGAGCATAGCTTCACCGTCGTGTTTTGCTCGTATATTTTATCGTGGTATCAGAGCCACGAAAGTGCAGTGCGAGAATTCTAGAAGTTCGCAGGTCCCTCCTCTGGTAGGGTGCGGGGAATACTACTCAAACTTTCGCTCGGAGAAAAACGAAAAGATTCCCGCAGGCGGAGTACATGAGAGGTGTGAACATCCCGCAGTCTGCTATAGCGTGAGGTGCGAAAACGTTTTTTGTCTACGCAGCGTGGATTCTTGAGTCGCGTGGAAATCCGTCTGCTTGCAAATCGTGTGAGCTCGTGGAGTGAAGGCAAAGCGTGGCAAATCTGGTGTAAATGCGGATTGAAAAGTATTTTGACCTCCA
>JASDQU010737329.1:299328-310332 GCA_032191745.1 Picea mariana | reverse complement strand
AAGGCCAGGGCAGTTTCTGACTAGGTAAATACTTGGTTATTCTTGGAGAAACATATGAAGGATAACACATAGTAATCCTTATAAATTTACAAAATTAAGCATGCATGGCAAATACAATCAAATATCCATAGTGAGGTTGAACAAGAGTAGCAAATATATGTTAGCGTCTAAGGGAAAATGATGTGTCCATTTAAGCCATCAATATCGGACACGCGTTTATTGAGGAAAGCATGGGCTTTGATCAGTCAAAATGTTTAATGTAAAATATGGATAGCATCTCATTAGCACAAGATTTGGAATAGGATACAACTGTGACAATTAAGAGAAAAATAAACATATCAGCAATTCTCAAAATGCACAAATATTCACATGTTCAAGACATAGTTTCAGCTAAATGTTAAGAATACAGATCTCAGCCAAAAGGAGCATTAAACAAAGATACAAATTCCTTTACAAACATCTGTTGGCTTCAATTTTGAATGAAAAGTATAGATTTACCTAGAGGAAAGGAACATGCAGGCTCCATGAATTGGAATAACAGTTGAAAAATAGGACACCCATAATCTATTATGCTTTGGCTTTTCTTGAGTGATTTCTATCACTATTATAAAACAGTGACAAGTCAACCAACAAAAATTTGTAATCAAACCTAATAGTTTTTTCCTCTTCGTGCTTTCATTTATCCCAACTCTCAACAAAAGAAAAAGTTACCTTTACAACTTCCTCTGCTTGTGGGTGTTGACCCTTGGGCTGCTTCCAGAAATTGTGATACTGTTCAACATCCCTTACTGAATAGGAATTGACCTAGCCATATCAAGAAACAAACCATCATATGCATCACATAGTTTCTTATTTTCCTGGTGTCCTGAAATCAAATATGGTGCTGCTTGTGAAATAGATCTATGATCTAAACCATTCCCCACAAAAACTTATAATTGATACCCTATTATGGAGAGAGGAAATAAAGGACAATCAAAAGAAACATTATACAAAGACAACATCGAAATAGTCTGAAGAATTAAAACCCTGAAAGTACTCCTTTTCCTCATGGTGGACAAATTATAGAAGAAAAAAAATCACATTAATACCTAGTATGACCAGAAGGACTTAATGGGACTGGTAATACAACCCTTATTTACACAACTTATAGAATATAGCATGATTATCATTTTTCCTTGAAAACCAGAGATGTGTGCCTCAGGCTCTCAGTGAATGTTTATCTGTGAGTTCTTTTGTTGTGTGAGATAATGAATGTGGTGGCATCACCAAAAGCCACATATGAACCACTTTGATAATTATATAGTAAGTAAAAATATAAATTATGGAAAACCTGAAATAATGGAAAGAATATTGTCCAATCAAACTCTCTCAAATTAACAGCAAAATATATTAGAATAAAATTCAGCAAAAAACAGTGATTTTTCCTGATAAAGGAATGCAGAAATACAAGAGTTTCAGCAATGTAGACACTAAATTCCACAAGTCCTGGAGATTGTTTTTGGGTGCTTGATGGAAGCAGAGCATCATTGTTGAGGAAAGGTTTGCAGAATAGAGTACCGATGCTAAGGAAATCCTCAAGGAATTTAAATTTATATACATTAGGATATGATAATCCCTCGTGTATAATAATTCATGCCTAAAAGCAGAAAAGAAGTCCACAATATGATGGGAGGAGTTCATTCAAAGAAAAGACACAATAAGAAAAGTGCAGGGCTTTGGTGACCAAAATTATTACAGACGATAGGGAGCTTGTCTCATAGAAAGCCATATGTGAACACAAGTAATGATCACTACAAAAGGTAGTTGTGAAATTACATCCAAGCCTGCATCAAAAGAATTTTGAGCTCTAGAGACTGTCTTCATGGGAACTTTCAAAGTTTGCACCCAGGGTGGAAGATCAACTCCATCATGATTTGCAGATCAATGAGATGGTGCTTTGTCAGTCAGAATCTCCAAAAGCAATACACCAAAGCTGTAAACATCAGTGTTCTATGAAAATTTGCAAGCATCAATGGATTTTGGAGCTCTATATCTGATAATTTTATTGCCACAGAATTGCTGTTACACTCTGAGCAAGCCAAAAATCTGAAACATAGGTGTTGTAGTCCCTGGTGAGAAGTGTTATCACTCGAAACTGGAAGGTTCGGAGGTAACTGGAAACAGTACACTCTCGCCATGTACTATTTCCCTGCACTTCGGGTTAGTGCTTGCTAACCACAAGGGGGATCCCTAGGTGACTTTAGGAGTCGACTAACAATCAAAAAAACGATCAGTAACACAACCAAAATAAAAGCTTGCTTGCTGTCCTGAATAATTCAGCTAATAAATATGAAAAAACAGCAAGCAGAAAATGACCTAATAACTGAAAAAACACACAGAAAATGTTGCGGAATTTTAATTAAGTGTTGGGCATGCAATACAATGCAGTTCTAGACTACCAAATTCTGAAGTAATGTGCACAAAAACAGCAAGTACAACAGGCCGTAATAGCTGTTTTTATGCAGTCCAAAATAATTTTAATGCTGTTTTTTGTGTTTTTTTTTTGTTTTTTGGCTTTTTAAAATGCACAGAAATCAAGAGAGACATATAGTTTCTCCCTATTTCTGTACTAAAAAAAGTTATAGAGAGCTAATCTTGCTCTAATTTAACAAAAAACTGAATTAAAGTGAATCTAAAATGCCTAATTATATGCCCAGAATGCCTAAGATGCACAATTTTCAATGTAGATATGATAGTTTGCTTTTATATGAAGAATTAAGTACTATTAATCAATGAACCAGTGCCTTTAATTGAGTCGAAAAAGGTGGAAAGAAGAAGAAAGCGAATAGGGTAGAAGAACAATCCGAATCCTACCAATAAAGTTTTATTGAAACCAAGATTGAAAGCATCTAAAAGTCTAAGGAACATAGAAGCATAGAAGTCTTATCACAGAAAACACATGTAATAGTCGCCAAAGAATACTCAATGTCTTTATTACCAAGGGTTGTAGGATGAACAAAACCTTGACAAGTCCGGACAGCAAGGACTCCAAGATACAATCCAACTCTGCTAGATGGGACAGGTACAATCATGATCCAGCAAAGCAAACTCCACTATCATAGGGACTCTATGCTAGCTCTCAACCTCACCCTCTCAAGAAAGAATAAGAAATGGAGAAAAGGGAACAACGGTCACAAGATCTAGTGCTCAACAACTCAAAAGAATAACTAGCCGCTTCCTCCTCCATGCTTGTACAATATATAGAAGTGGAAGAAGATAAGAATAGGTGAGAATGGATAAAAATTGAGAAGAAATAAAGATAGAAACACCAAGTATAGAGCTCGTCCTTTTATCATAGCAGATGCACCTTTATGACCATAACACCTGCCCAAAACCTCCCTTCTCTAGGGCGTACCCTTCTTAGAATAGCAATTCTACCTCTTAAAAGTAGCTTGAGTGAAAAACAGGATCTCCAAGTCGAATTCTCCAAGGATAGACTTCACCATGCTAAAAATACTAAATATAATTCAAGGCTAGCACACATGGGTCTTGTCACCCCCCGGGCCTAGGGGTAACTAAGGAGATGATGTCTCGAGGCCCGCAGGTAGCAGACATGGAGTGTTGAGATCCTAACCCATAGCACAGCCCACAGAGCCCCTCCACTGACCACAATTCACCATCATCATCATCGGTAGCAGAGCAATGTCCACTACACCGGCTTAGCTCCTCGAGCACAGCAGGTCTTGCTTCATGACATAACAAGTCCGGTCTCATGGTAAGTGTCACCTTAATATTTGAAGCATTTAAGCATGTTGCAAAGATTCCTTTCTTGATTATAAAACGTTTGCTTGGAAATTATACCTTTTGTCTAATTTCACCTTGGTGGTTGACATGGTTTCCTAGTAAGTTGGTTACCCTGGGGAAAAGGGTTGCTACTGGAGGGTTCCTTGAAGGGTCATCATACTGTTCCCCACTCATACTTACCACTTTCCACACTTCTTCCCCTTCGTTTCCTCTTCTTTTGGTTTTGGGCCCATTGACCCCAAGAAGGGCTTGTACCTCATTTAATGGGAAGAAGGGGCTAAAGGCCTGTAGGTGTTGTAGCTGGCAAAATTTAAAAGCCATGAATCATCCTTCTAGATGCTCACCCTAAGGTCCTGAGAGCAATGAACCGCTTCTCCATAAAAATGAAGGATCTTTAAAAAGAAAACACATAATTAATAAATGTCTTGCTTGATGGGGGAATGCATCTGCAGTGTCCTTTAATTTCTAGTGCATATGGAACTCAATGTGTTCCTAACTTCAAGTGGCATTGCGGTGCTCTTTACTTTCCATTGCACATAGCACTCAATGTTCGGACCATTATCCCCAACTCCTAGGGATAACTAAGGAGATGATGTCTCGAGGCCCTCATGTTGCAGACATGGAGTACCGAGAGACAGCTTGACCAACAATGTCCATTTGCACAGACAGAGACCCGCTTCACCACGACAGTTATAGCTTCATAATGAGGGTATCCACCACACCAGTTGGCTTCCGGAAGACATTGGGTCTTGCTCCATGAGGTACAAGTTAGGCATTATGGTGAGTGTCATTTCAATATTTGAGGCATTTGAATTTGTTGCATTTATTACTGCTTTGGATTATGTAACGTTTTCTTGGACATTATGCTCTTTGCCCTATTTCACTTTGGTGGTTGATATTGTGCCCTAGTAAGTGAGTCACCCTTAGGGATAGGTCTGCTACTGGGAGGTCCTCTTGACGAGTCATCGTGCCATTCTCGACCATACTTGTCACTTTCCACACTTCATCCCCTCATCTCCTTACCTTTTGGGATTTTCGAGTGTACTAACCCAAGAAGGGGTTGTCCCTCATTTCATGAGAAGAAGGGGTTGAAGGCCCAGAGGCTTGTAGCTAGCAAAAGATAAAAGCCAATCATGAATCTTCTAGATGCTCGCCCAAGGATCCCGAGGACAAATGTCTCTCATAAGAAACTGATGGGACTCGTGAAAAATAACTAATTTAAATGCCAACTAAGGTGGAGCCTGTGTGGGCACTGTTTTTCATGCTTAGGTAGAAGCCCCACACATGTTTTCAACTTGGGGAAGCATGATGTGACCAGGGTAGAGTCAAGGTGGGTACTATTTTTCATGCTTAGGTAGGAGCCCCACCTTGGCTTCAACCTGGAAACATCTTAAAAGAATAAAAAGCAATAAATGGGCTTGGAAAAAGGTTGCATTGAAAACGAAGGTGCAACACACCCTCTACAAAGGCACCCATAAATGAGACACTACAATCCCTTGCATGTCATGAACCCCATGCCCAAAAGTCTTGCCCCCATCCATGTCACTTCATCCACATGACTTAGAGAGAGGTCCACTTGGGAAACACTCCTAAAACTAAGGTACGATTCACCCAATAGATCGTTTTGTCAACCCTCCCATACCTAAACTTGGAAAATTGCATAGGATCTTTGAGCACTTGTTTATTTTTATGAGGTAGTTAGGGTGTACATGCTTAGATGGCTTTTTTATTGATTTGATTTACTCATCATGATGCATTTGACTTGAGATCCTTGGAGGGTGTGTTCATTGTCTTTGCAGGGCCTAGTTGGTGGACAGTTTTGGAAGAACAAGCCTAGCTTGGGCTTCCTTGGGGATTGAAGCCCACAGGTTGAATACCAAGGCCCACACACCATATGATGATGACATGCCTTTGGAGGCCTAAATGTCACCTTTGAGGGCCTGACGTCACCCTAGGGCTAGGGTCTTGGTGGTGAAGGGACACTTGGCACGTTTTGATGGAAAAGATTTGGATTGAAGGAAGAAACCCTAGCGCATGAAGAGGCCCTAGAGGGCCCAACGACTACCTTTTTCTCCTTCAACAACTTAGTAAAAGTGCCAAAATGTCACCCTCTAGAGGGATGATGTCACTTTAGGGTTTCTATTGTGCATTTTTTAAATTTAAATTTGAATTTAGCTTGTAAAGGGGTAAAGTAAGGGTTGTTGTCCCCTTACTTTGTGGTTTACCCTAAGTTTTGTGGACAAACTCTTGTTAGAGGTTTTTGTATGAATAGAGATAATTTCTATCTCATTTGATCATAGCTCTCCCATTGTGAGAAGACTACATTGGCTGAAATTTGCGCCCTCCTTGGGCAATTTTCTCTATCTCTCTTGGTTACACTATCTTGTGATGGTTTATCTTATGCTATTGGATGGATGGATGATGTGCTAGCTCTCTTAGAGTCTTGTTCTTGCTTTATGGTGTATTTTTCTTGGTGAATTAGGGTTTCATCTTGTTAATGCTTCAACTAGGTAAGGCTTTCATGTTCACTGTTCTCTTTTCTTGGTTATAAGGTTAATGTGATGATCTCTTGGGGAGTATAAGGGCATACAACCCCCTCCAAGACCATTATAATTGTTTGGAATAATCTATTGTGCAAAGGATACTAGGAGGAGTAAAAGGGTTTACACCCTCCTAGGTTTTTCTTGTTGGTTAGGGTTTGCCTTGGGGAGTAAAAGGGCTTACAACCCCAAGGAAGCATCCAACTTGTTTAATCAAGAGACTCCATTTCTCCCAATAGAAAGGCACTAGCCTTCATGCATTGGAGAAATAAATTATTGCATTGGTAATCGTGAAAAGTTGAGATATTGAAATTGTCTTAAGTGGAAATTAAACTACATGCTATACATGTCTCTAAGCCACTAGGGCGTCTCATTTGGCCAACAAAGTCTTATTGCTGTTGCAAATTTAATCTACAGGAAATAGGGCTGCAGAAAATCTCATCATAACTTTTGATTTTTCTCTCTTATCAACCGTTAGAATTTGCTAAAAGTTTGCCAACATAATTTACTAGCCCTAGTGCATCTTTTGGGTGGATTTTTGGCAAGTTTTGGTGGCTGATTTTTCTGTTGTAACAACTTGTTTGCTACATCCATAAGGCTGCAATTATATCTCTGCAATACTTGTCTACAACAACCTTACATTGATGCTAAAGTCTATGCTTTTATACTTGAGTTGTACTTGTGATTACTAGCAACTTGTTTAGCAGCTCTAATAATAATTTCTTTGTTGATATATATCTTTGTTGACTGCTGCAAATAGGGACAGCAAGCTTAACTTGCTTGTCCACTTAACATATAGCTTGTATACTTGGTGTTTCTTGTGTCTCAGGCAAGTACCATCAACATCCACAGGTACTCAAACTTCTTGGCAACCATTGACCACTACCGAGACTCATTTCCAAGCCACTTTCCATTTAGCAACTTGACCTATAGGGGCTGTTGACCACCTATTTCAACTAGGGGGTCAACTCCATGTGCCATGAAGCTATGTACCTGATGGTGCTACAAAGTTGAAGACTTACTGGTTCTACGTGGCAATTTTGCCCCCAACACTTCTTTTTGTAATTGGAGCCTACAACAGGTTGGTCAACATCACTTTATGGCAAGAGGCTCATTTCCTTCCTTGGCACTCACTGATATGTGGTATCACTGTTACATATTCGCCCTACTTGTTAACCCCCAGATTGCCTGTGCAACTGGAGGGGTAAGATCCAACTAGATTCCATCAAGATGGTTTCATTGACAGGTGCATACGTTTTGACAGTAGTCAGAGTTTGCTTCAAAGTCAGTTTTGTCAGATTCTGAAAAACTGCTATTTTTAGCAGTTAGCCTATTTTCAAAGAGCCAGAGTTCTGAGGGCTGCAAGTCAGAGTTGCTTACATATTATTGGTCCTTGCAGGCTCACGATGTCAATGAGCTTATTTCAGGCATGCAAGTACTTTCATGGTGCTGCTCTTTTTAGCAGTTAGGTTTTGAGGGCTTGCATGCCGATTTTGAGTTGGACTACTATTTTTGGCATGTCTATATTTAGCAGTTCTATTTATAGCAAGTATAGGGTGTGATGTCATGGTTCCAATGTGCAGTGGTGGAGTAGTTTCCAGGATTTCGATGGGTGAAGGATGGTGAGTCAGTTCCGAATTGAGTAGGTGGATGTCTTCTCAATGTGACACATGGCAGCTATTAAAAGGGTTTCCAATTATTTGAGATCTTGCTGAATTTACCTTGTGCTAAAACCCTAGATAAATGTTCCAAACCCTAGGCAATTTGTCAAGCTTAAACCCTAATTCGCCTTGCTGACTTTGTCAAGTCCAAACCCTAATTCAATTTGCTATTTTCAGTTAGCATCCTTTCCCATGAGGTAAGTCTAAAGCCCTAATTCGCCTTGTTATTCATAATTAGTATCTTCGCTAATTTTACCAAGCAAAAGCCATAGATCGAGTTGCGGTTGCTACTTTTACCAACCCTCAAAACCTAATTCGACCTTCTTATGTAATCCTTGCATGTGAAATAGCCTTGAAACACAATTTGATCTCCTCATCCAATATCGGCATGTGAGATACTTTTAGAACCCTATCTTCAAGATGAATTCGTGGGGGTTGTTTTGGGGGGGATATTTTTTAGAAGTTTCCTTTCATACAACTTGTCTTCTTTCTCATGATTGGCAGGCAACATATCCTCAAGGAGAATTCGTGGAGTCATAGTTTGAGTATACTTTTAGCAGAGAAAATACTAGCATGTCAGAGAGCAGCGTATTGATGAGTGATGATCGCAGCATAGCAAGTGGTGTATTTCAGGAAAAAGTGCCTGATTTAGAAGAAATGCAGCATATTCTTGGAGGATGGGAGTTTTGTTACAGGTGAGAAGTAGAACTGTTTGATTTCAGAGTTAATGACCCGTGGACAGTGGTTTGCTACAGGTGAGGTGCCTAAGGATATTTAGCACAAATTCAGCACTGTAGAGTATTATTATTAGCAGATGTGTCAATTATGTTTCGAAAAGATGGCTACAGTTTTCCAAGAAAGGCGATCTGTTAGGCCTGTGCTGCTGTTACATGATGACACTTGGAGGTACAGATTAGGTTTGGAGGACAGGCGTTCCATTGGAGGATAAAACCAGCAAGTTTTGTGGTTAAAGGGAGTCAAACAGCGGAGAGGGGATGAGATAGACATGCCAGCGCTGAAGTCAACTATTTCTGGTAAGTTTTATCATTGGGAATTAATAATCAATAGCCTTTCATCAGTTTCATGCTACAGCCCATCAGATTAACATGATATCAACCGTGAACAGAGAATCCCTGGTGCATGCTCAGGTGTTAGGGAAATAACGTGAGTCTAATTGGCAGTTGGTACTATTATTATTAGTGGTTACAGGAGCGAGGGGAGTTCACTGTTTCAGTTAATTTAGATGAGTGGTTGAGTTATCTTTTAAAGGATATCTAAAATAAGCAATTGTAATGTCCAAGCAAACAAGTTGATCCTTACCTCCCGCATCCACAAAGAAGGCATATTAGGATTTGTTCTTTTCTTTCTGGATTCTATGAAAAGAGGGGTTGAGATCATAGTACAAAGAGAGACAAACTTTTCAGAGCCTCGGGTTCCTTCATCCTCCCACCTCCAGACTCCGTTTCCGTGCTGCCATCACTGTCTACTGTTTAAGTATTGTGAACGGTCTTATGTTTATCAACATGATGTAAACAATCTTTTGAGTAATATACAGATAGGGTTCGATTCTGCTGTATTTTGCAGCTCTTTGAATCTCACAGTTGAATAATTGTTAATGGTGTTACAGTGGTTTGGTTGGCCTCAGTGGCCTTATTTTGATTTCATGTTCACTTAAGGCATGCATGTTAGCTTTTGGGTAGCTGGGACAGGTACTTTTGCATTGGGGGTGCCTAGCATGCAGAGGTGTCCAAGCAACACTCTTTAAAGTGGCTTTTATGTAATGACTAAAGTGACTTTTGTAAGGTTGAGTGACTTAAGTGATTTTAGTCATCTCAACGAAAGATTAAGTCGTGACCGTTAGATCATGAGATCCAAGATCTAATCTTGGCCATTGAGATCTAGGGTTAAAGTTTTAGTCATTAGGGGATTGTAAAAGCTCTAAGGAGAGTGATAAGCACATAATGAGTGCATAGGAACAAGAGGGACTCTTGCTCATGTATTTGTGTCTACTTGGGCAGGGCTGAGGAAAGGGTGAAGGGGGGAGCGAGGGAGATAATAGCCAGGTGGGCTAGGCTATCACTTGCAGCATTGTAATTCCTCTGATGGGCCATTATCCCAGGATGGGAGCCCAAGCATAATAAAACTCAGAACTGGTTTTTCCACAAAGGTTTTTCCAGGGATGTTTACCTGAATATCTTGTGCAATGTGTGTTTGGTTTCTGTTTTATGCTTCCACTGATTTTCATTTAGTAACTTAGCTGTGCTGTTAATTAATAAAGCGTTTTTTTATTTGAGTTAACAGTCAGGTACTAGGTTACAGGAAATTCAACAATGCATTTATTTTTTTTATTTCATTCACAGCTGTAACTGGTTAATGAACTTCATCTCCATCATCTTGTATTTACATTAACAGTCTGCCCTTGTTCTTGGGTGCTCACAAGTATCTCAAGGACAAGCAGTTTGTGTGCTGATCACTTGTGTTATTTACGTGGATTTATTAGGTTATTGACAGCATACAACCACTAGGGAGACCCCCCTGTGACTGGAAAAGCATCAGTCCAAACGGAGAAGTCATTTGCAGTGACACTAGTACAGTTATTCCATGGATTTGGTAGTGCAGATTTGTGAGATAACACATCTGAAGTTCTCCTTCTGAACCTAAAAGCAATGGGGACCATTGCTATCACAGTGGGAAGGTCTGATCCAGAAGTGGAATAGACGTCACATTGGCACACCTATCCCTAACTGCCAAGAGCAGTTAACCTAACAGTTTCTAGACTTTAAAAATAGATGTAGGCATTCGGGGGAAGAGAGTAGGGAGAGTTACTTCGTGCCTCCATATGACCTATATGTAATTTGTGTTCCATGATCTTTGGTTTAAGCAGATCTGAAGGTTATCTTTTGTTTTCTTACTGGTTATTATGCACATATAGCTATCACTTTTAGCACTAGAGTTCTGTCTTAGTAGACTGCTGGTTAATTCCCTATAGCACTCTGCATATTTCGTTCTTTTTTATACTT